>OY992774.1:24686263-24978763 GCA_963921325.1 Logfia minima | reverse complement strand
TTGGGTTCCACATGATTTTCAAACAAAATGGATTCATAAACATGTACGTAAACCTACACCAATTTACTAATGGATCCCTAAAAAGATACAACTATCTGTAACTTGCACCAACCTTGAAGAACGCGTTGCAAAATGGGTTCATAAGTCTTCTTCACTAGTTTAATTTGCAGAACATCTCGATATGTGTTTGGTATCTTGATTCAGGTTGCTCCAAACACATGACCGGAGATAAGTCCCTTCTAATCAATTTTGTTAAAAACTTCATGGGGACAGTTTGATTTGGGAATAATCATTTTGCTGCAATTAAGGTGTAACACCCCCGTTCCAATAATGAACAAAAGGTCACATTTATTACTATATAATTTAATTCATAATAAAGGTCTTATATTAACAAATGACCAAAGTTTAAAAGAAACCATAAATGTGTCTCCAAACGATAGTTTAAAAGTCTAAAAATAATAAATAATCCCGACTAATAAATCAAAGGTGGGTCTCTAAGGTATCTTCAAGAATCTTGAAGCTCTCTCACTCATCCCATAGTACCCTGATTACCTGCCGCAGGAAAAGGAAATGCGGCTGAGCGAATTGCTCAGTGCGCAGATGTTGACAAAAATAAACAATAACAATAATAATATCTCAAATGTAAGAATGAAACAAAATAAATAAATAATTAATTTTCCAAAATCACCCTTCGAGTAATACCACCCTTACACCAGAGTAAGAAAAGAAATAAAGGCTGAAGCAACGAGGGGTTGGGTTAATTTTATACCGAGTACCCTACAAACAAGTAACCAAATTGCACCAAACATGTGCCAAATAATATCACAAATACACACTGGTCATGACTCCAGGTGTTTCCCCTAATCGGAAGGTGTGTAACTATACCACACGACCGCTCTACACAAATCATAACATAGCCTAGGATGCATCCATACGCCTCCCAAATAATCCAAAAGCTCTCCCGCGAGCATAAGCACACAAATAATATAACAAAAGGGGAGACGGCGTGGACTAATCCCACCGCCACGGATAGTGCCAAGTCATTGGCGCCACAATGACAAGCCTGTGGTACCTCCACAGGTAGTTGACTCGGTATACCTATCTCCTGTCTACAAAATTCTAGGGTTTTATGGTCGCACAGTGAACATATAAACCAACCACACACCAAATTATGTCCACCATGCATATGGAACCTAAATCAAACGAATCAAAATAGCTCACAATAAATAAATTACCATGTTTTCCCGAAATCATTTTTCATGCAAAGTTTTCTCAAAAGTTCCCACAATAGATCATCTCAAATAATAATAGTTCAACCAAAATAGTAAGATTCAGGATGCGCAAGTATTTCACAATGAATAACAAAAGAGATCACAAGATAATCAAAGAAACATCTCAAGATAACGCTGAAAGAATAGTACGGACATCCGTACCTGGATAACTGATGTCTAAGCAACTCAAGATTGAAAAGATACTCCACAATTCCCCACAAAGTCTACACGAAATAAATAATTTAACTAACTTATAATATTTACATATCTTAATTATTTTTCTCCTAGCATCCCACGTCTCCTTTTTAATGATATTATAAAGTTATATATATGACACAACATAGCCTTTTATAATTATATTGGCAAGTAACTAGTGAATTCGAACAGTAAACGCACAAATTTTATTATTAAAGGAATTAATGAACTGCACCTATTTAGAAATCTCTGTTTTGAAACATATTAAGGTACTCCAAGGGGTGGACACGTAAATAGCATTCTATTTATTTGTTTTGTAATACTATACATAGTTCAGGGCCAAAGTGTAAGTTTCTAATTAAATCCCATGATCCTTATCGTTTTCTTCTTCCTGGCGTACGTATAGATCTTGTATCTCATAATTCATTTGATTTACTTATTATTTTAGGTTATCTTTCGAATGAAAACGTAAAGTCTGAGGGCTTAAACGAAAATTCTTAAAACAACTTCATGAACTCATCTCCTACAATTTGATGAACGTACGGACCATATGTAGTTTTAATATGATTCAATTCTTGTACATTGTTGAGTTCAATTGATTACGTAAACTAAATATAACATTTATCCTTTTTTATTAGTATTAATTTTCAGGTTCCGATTCTCAACCACGGTAGATATTTTATGAGCCGAACCTTCCGATAATAACACCGAAACGGTAACTTTACCGGTTGGTTTCGGTTGGTTTAAATCAAAGATATGAACGCTAGATGATTATTATAGTCTAATAATAGTTTTAATATTCAAGTTAGGTTCAGATTTTGATGCGGGCCCAAGTGTGGAGGATCGGGCCCTTGTGTTTCTTGAGGCCCAGGATCGCGTACCAAAAGGGGGCTAACGAAAAAGGCCATAACTTGGGCTAAGAGTGTCCGTTTGAGGCCCATGACCAGGCGAAAGAAAGGTTGGGCCGAGCCCAACGTCGTGACTAACGGCCGTAGGCGGTTAGCCCAACTTTCGGGCCCAAATTCGCTGTCTTTTATGATTTATGGGCAATTTTATGTTTTTTCATATTTTTTTGGACTTTGTTTTTGGGCTAGAGTCCGGCCCGTTTATCTGTTTAGGCCCATTCGAATTTCTGGTTCCTTTTTAGGGTTTCATGAACATTATCAAGCAGTTAGTTTTTGATTGAAAAAAATTTCATTTTTCTCTCATTTTTGAGGCGAATTTTACCTAATTATTGGCATTCTTTTGAATCAACAATAGTTGGAGGAATCGTTCCTGGTATTCGTGTGAATCAACAGGTTCAATTTGCGTTATCTTAATTTTAGTCTACATCAGATTTACCTCCAAAGTGAAACCAAATTAGCACCGAACTAAACATGTAAAACTTCTCGTTCCCGTTTGAGTTTTCTGGCCTTCTCTCTGTTTGTTCTCAATATAACTTTGAAGAATGGTTTTCCTATGTGTGATTATTGGTGGTTAATGAATGATTTGGAATGATCATGGATCGTTTCTGATTTAGACGTATGTATCTATATAAAACCGAAAACTGGCCGCTAGGTTCGAACTTGGCCGAGAAGTCTGGGAAGTTTGTTTATCCCACGTCTCAATTTAAAATTCAAGATATCCTATATTATTATTATTATTACTATTGTTATTAATTATTTAAACATAAACCAAAATTATTCTCTGTTATTATTCTTTTATGTTGATTTTCTATTTATTATCATTAATATAAAATTATTACTTATACATGTAAATATTTTTGGGTTATTATATAAGGGGTTTGGTGATTTAGTTCGGGGAAAAATCACAATAAAAAGGGTTGCTTATGTTGAGGGTCTAGGTCATAATCTGTTTAGTATTGGTCAACTTTGTGACAAGGACTTAGAGTTTCTTTTCCGCAAACGAAGTTGTTGTGTTCTAACTGAATATGGGTAGGAATTGTTAAACGGAACCCGTTCCAGAAAGCTTTATACCATCGATTTAGATAGTGCACGACCAGTGGCCGATGTATGTTTACTATTCAAAGCTTCTTCTCAACAATCATAGTTGTGGCACCATAGCTTATCTCACCTGAATCTTAACCAAATCAATCACTTCATTCGCTCTAGTGTTGTTCAAGGACTACCAGAATTACAATATGACAAGGATCATTTCTTGAAAATCGTGTGTGCTGGGTAAAATGCAACATGCTTCATATAAGTTCAAATCTACACCAAGTTCAAATTTTGTTCTTCATCTACTTCGCATAGACTTATGTGGACCAATGCGTGTTCAAACAATAAATGGAAAGCAATATATCCTTGTAATCGTGGATGATTTTTCACGCTACACTTGGGTCTATTTCTTAAAATCTAAGCCAGACACCGATGTGTAAATATCTAGCTATAAAAATACTAAAACACTATCAAAGTAAACTATTACACAACTAGGCAATTGTACCTAATCGTAGTAATATAGCAGTGATAAGTCTACCGGGTAGTCTCTCACATGAACAATTTATATGTATTCTGAGGATTATTTGTCTAATTTATAATTAATTACAGCTAAGTTAACAGGGAGGTGCCTCTTAATGATAGGCAATTAAAAGGTGTTTATTAACTAATAAACCAGTAAAATGATAATTCAACCAAATGGTAGAAACATGTTCATCTAGACTTTTACCCCTAGAGTTGAATAATAGATAGATAAATATTTAACGTATGAGAATTAATAATCTAAATTACTTGTTTTCCCAATACAATCGTTTAATTAAATCATAAAGTGCAAGTGTCCTTGACAAATTATAAATCTCAATTTCGATTAATCAACCCTACTAACATGATGATTTAATCTCATAATCCTAATGTCCTAGAGATTACTAAAATCACACAAGATGTCTTTTAGTATGATTCACCCATATTATAATTAAAATAACCTAATTCAATTCTCTTATTGTGTCCGATGAAAAGTAAATGCAATATGAAATCTAAGAGTTTTCACTCATTAGCACAATTATTACATCAATATAATAAGTTAAATAAATCAAATACAAATCGTTCTACAATTAAACATCATATCATATGCATAACAAAATCTAAATACTATAAGTCCAAAATCTAGGGTTATTAGCCTAGATGAACATAAAGAAATTAGTCCATGATCATGGGTTCAACCATACAAGAAACAAAAATCAATAGAGAATTCATATTTGATATAAACAAGAATTAACCGAGAAATCAATGTTATTTGGATGTTTGATGATGATCTCTAGCTTCTGTAATGATTAGAATAATGTTTGGTGGCCTAGGATTTCTCCAAAATTCGCCCAAAATCGCACCAAGCCGTTACAGAATAAAGCATAAAAGAAATTAGGGTTTAATTTGGTGTTCTAATGAATTTCCCCGTATATGATAGGTACCCGGCAGGTACTCTTGATTTCCTGCCTTGACATCCTTTTGAAATTTGTAGCCCTTTGTGTTCCAAGAATTTGAGCTTTTGAATCACCTCAATCGGAGTTTGTATGAGGGAGTTATGACCAAAGCTGTGAAGCCTCATCAAAGCTGCAAAATCATTCATTTCTTCATCTTTTCTCCATCTCTTGAACATTTAATCTGAAATCAATTTCAACTTAAATAAGTATAATTAGTTCATGAAATCAACTTAGATTATGGAAAATTGGGAACGATATTGACACTATAAGTATGTCTAATTTAGGTAATATCAGACAACCCAGAGATTCTAATCACCTTTCTGAAAAACAAGAATAACACTCTCAATTCGCTCAAGAATAACACTCTCAATTCATATTTGGTATCGGTTGGGATCATGCATCAATATTCCGTTGCACGTACGCACAACATAATGGTGTTGTTGAACGTCAAAGTTGAACTCTTGTTGAGGTTGCTCGCACAATGCTTTTATACTCCAAGCTATCAATGTTTTTGTGGGCTGAAGCGGTCAATACTGCATGTTTTAGTCAAAATCGCTCCATCATCAACAAGAGCTTCGAAAAGATGTCATATGAGATAATCAACAACCGTCCTCCAAATGTCAATTTTTTCCACATTTTTGGATGTACATGTTATGTGTTGAATCGTGAAGACTTAGGAAAGTTTTCTCACAAGAGTGACAAAGGGGTATTCATTTGTAGTGACTACTATTTTTCAAAAATTCAAGGTGCGAGGTCTCAAGTGCGATATCAACCTGTAACTCTGTTATGCGAGATCCAACAGTAAATGTACTATGCGAGGTCTATAGTATATGCGAGATCAAATTCAACTTCAACCCTGTTCTTCCATCTGTGATGAACACAAATTCCAAAATTCAATCAAATGATGAAATTGATAACTAATATCAATCTTAATTCGTTCCTGAACACTTATGAATCTATTCTATCAGTTGAAATTGTTCAATTCATCATGGAACACTCCAAATTGATCAAAATCAAATGCGTAAAAATATAACACTTTTCAGACAAAAATAACTTTCAATTGACTTTCTTTGAAGAATTTAATCGTGGAATTCCATCGATTATGTTACTACTTGATTAGATTAATCTTTCTATCGGATCAATTTCACAATTCGATGATGATTTGATGAAATTTGATGATCACAGTAGTAGAACTTTTAAATACCCATTTTGGTCAAAATTGCTCAAATTTCTCTTATTCAACTTGAATCTGTTCAAACAACTAGTTAAAATAAATCATAAACTCGATAACACATGCTCTGATACCAATTGTAAGATCAAATTCGAGTTTTTGGATGATTTTGATATATAGATTATGTATACATATGAACAGTGTATGTATGTATTTGAGAGAATATGAGAGTCAGTTTTATCAAAATGGTCAAAGGCTCAAAAGGTATGTGTATTGTGAGTACAAATTGTTATTTATACCACTCACAATACACATGTATGATTCTAATACATGTATTACATACAAATGATATTTTTTCAAATATACAAATGATAAATCCTCTAATAGATTCTCAACACATGTGATATACATTGTAATCACATGTAAACATTATTTGTAGATTTAAAATTTATATTTGATTACAGATACAATCATATATGAATATAATACCAAAAAGTAACTAAATGTGATTATGACAATCAATAATATTTATGATCACATATGATTATAGTTGTTATCACATGTGATATTTAGCTATTATCACATGCGATACTACAGTTGTTATCAGATGAGATATTTAGCTGTTACATAGTATCACACATGTATTATTCACTGTCACATATGATAGTAACTATCACATGTGATATTAGTAGTTATCACATGTATCACATGTGATATTAATTGCTATCACTTTGATATTTGATATTATTTGTCATTACATGTGCTAAATAGTTGTAGGTTTGAAATTTACATATAAGTACACATAAAATCACATGTTCCTAAAACACCAAAAAGTAACTATGTGGAATTACACATCAATAGATAATAATTATGAAAATATGTGATAACAATTGCTATCACATTTGATAAATAAATTGTAGGATTGAAATTTACATATGACTACACATAAAATCACACGTAAATAGAATACTAAATAGTAACTACATGTAATTACACACAACACAAGTCATTAATATACATGAACACATTTGATTATAATTGTTATCACGTGTGTGATAATAGTTATCGTCACATGTTATAAATAATTATAGGTTTAAAATGTGTGATCGTAATTGTTATCAAAACGATAAATAAATTGTAGGTTTTAAAATATTTGATTATAGTTCTTATCACATGCAATTTTAATTATTACTACATATGATAATGGTTGTTACACGTCTAATTAGAGCATTAAAATTTCTAACATCAAGTATAATACACTTCTCCTATAAATAAGAAATTTACCATTATTTTGTGCTAACACATTTATAATACCACTTTTACATGTAGTATGAGAAAAAAATGATCAAAATTACTAACTTTATTTAACAACTAAGGCCCCACTCATCCAATGATGTTTTGTCTTCTTCTCTCCCATGTGCATATTCAAAAAACATTTTATTCTCATATCCTCTCTACATTTCTTCAATGGCTACTTAACGATTCTTTTTGTACGTGACTAATAATTATATTATTAAAGAACATGTCATTTTCCAGAGATACTAACACAACACAAACGTTATCATAGATAGTTTACATCAAAAGTGTGAAAATTTGTAAATTAACCTAAATTTATATTCAAACTCTTCCAAATGTATTCATAGTCTTTGCCTACTTGTCTGAGTTCTTCGTCCGGTGACAGACCACCAATAGCCGTTGCAAAACAGCAGCAAGGGCTGTTCCTTTCTTTCTTTCAAAACTCGTACACTGCTAAATTAGTTATGGCCAGATCTAGTAACGACATTAAAGTAAAATGCAGTGGCTGGGTCGATTATTGCTAGAGATGGTCGCGATCGTGCGGATGGCGAGTAGATCTCCCCTCATCTTGTGGGAATCTGATTGAAGAAATATACGTCGCTATTTTTTGAAAGAGATGAAGAGATTGTGGGTAATATTGTCTGAAGATGAGGGTTTTCTTTTTTAAATGGAAATTGACTAAAGTAACATGTGACCTAATTTACTGCACTTTACGTTACAATTAAAAGAGATTGAAGGAACTAATTTGGATCATTGATTAGAATGATGTTAGGGTTAGAATTTATTTTTTCATTTTCAAAACAAATATGTACACCCGTTTGAACTTTATTCGAAACATGTAATTATATATAGAATAAAGTTAATCGTATATTTAATTTATGTTTTGTGTATCATAACTTATTTAGACGCCGTCCACTCAAATAAAATGGTCTGATCCACGGCATATTCTATTAATTTTAACACCGCCACCTGTTCTTCCATCGTATCTCACTTCATTCATACATATGTTCTTTGTCTACAAAGAATCATCATTATTTTCCAAATAATATATATTCCACCATCTTTTTTCGAGTGTTCTTCCTAATCGTTCTTCAGTAATCTCCAGGTAATTAATCGTATTCTCATCAAGTAATCCCCTTACTCATTTCGGTTCTTTGATTTATCAGCGCAATCGTAATTATAATATTAATCGTCCATCTAATTGTTACGGTGATTGTTTCATAAAATTAGGTCTTCATTACAGTTGTTTTGTCGAATTAATCTTGATTGATAATCGATTGCAGATGGCTAGTTTAATCTCTGACACTGCATCATGGAAGGACCTCAAGGTGTGTTCTTTTTTTCTTAAATTATATATATAGTAATGGTAATGTACACGTTTTAAGTTAAATGTGTAATTGTTTGTTAATTAATTGATGATATGAACGATTTATTATTACTACTAATTGCAGGCTCATGTTGGGGAAATTGATAAGACACATTTGCGTGATTTGATGACTGACACTGACCGATGCAAATCCATGATGCTGTAATCATCATTTGTATTTAGTATTAAATGTATCTTTTTTATAATTGTGTTACTTTCTTTGTAATTTGTAAGCGTAATGGTGCTTTTGGGATTTCGTTTTTTGGGAGATTATCTAATTATGGCATCTGCACAACGCTAATAATTAGAAAATGGTGTTCGTCAAAACAATTGGAGAACCGTGTTTTCTGTGAGAGAAATCACAATTCTGAAGAATCCTTTTTGATAACACAATTTCTGTCAACTTTTAAATATGTGAAGAAATTTCATCTTCCCTAGTTATACATCATTCTGAGTCCCAAATGAGTTCATATATAATAAAATGTGTGTCAATACATTGGATTCTATAACTTAAAACCATATTTATCATTAGCATGAATAAACTATGGAAAGTTTCGAGTCTATCGAGCTCGCTACCTAAGGGTTGTAGTGACTTGAGTATATTGGAGCTGATTATCGAAACTCTATCTTTCGTTATCCAAACCTTAGAGTTTTAAAGGTAGGATTTGTTATTAGGATGCTCAAAAGGGTTGGGCCTCAGGTGGTAGAGTTTTGATTCCTTTATAATCTCAAAATTAACTGGTTTCATCTATTTTGAACCAAAACCAATAGTGAGCATGCTTTTAATTATGTATTGAGTATTTTTACTTTCTTTTATTTAGTTGGAAGGGTGTATAGTGTAGACCCTTGAAGTTTTATGTTTGGGCTAAGAGAGTAATGGGTGTACCTTATTTTCATTTGGGTTATATGCAGAGAGTTTGATGAAATATTTTTGGACTACTCACGGCAACGAACCACTGTCGATACTATGTCTAAGCTCTTTGCACTTGCTGAGGTAGGTTGACCTTTTCTTCTCTTTGCTCGAGGATGATATTGGCCAAACAAGATAGAAGGGAAGTATTTTCTGATCATCTTCGTGTTTTTTAATGCAGGCAGCACAGCTCAAACAAAAGATTGATAGTATGTTCAATGGGGAGCATGTAAGTGAAATCTTAAATTTTATTTGGGAGTAACTCTCATGGATCTACTTAGTTTGCTATGAAAGAAGTTCGGATTACTAATTGAATGTGGTACTTCAGATAAACAGCACAGAGAAGAGGTCTGTGCTTCATGTAGCTCTTCGTGCTTCGAAGGATACAACCATTAATAGTGATGGGAAGAATGTGGTACCAGATGTTTGGCAAGTTTTGGATAAAATAAAAGAGTTCTCGGAGAAAGTTCGCAATGGTTCCTGGGTATTCATCCATTTTTAAGTGCTATTTTGTTCAACTTATTACTTTTCTAATACTGTGCTATTGACTAACTGTCAACCCTTGTTAGGTTGGAGCCACAGGGAAAACTTTGACTAATGTGATTGCTATTGGTATTGGTGGAAGCTTCCTTGGCCCATTGTTTGTACATACCGCTCTTCAAACAGGTAAGTTATTTTTAAATTTGCGTTAACAATTGAATAATTAACCAATGCTCTTTCTGTATTGTATTGTATAGAATAAAAATGCTTATCGTCATAATCTGTATTGGAATGTACAGATCCAGAGGCTAACAAATCAGCAGGAGGACGCCAGCTTCGCTTGTGAGTACACATATATTCTTCATGATAATTTAAACATGTACTAATCTTTAATTTGTTATTTCTACAATCTTTCATGTAGCCTTTCAAAATGTTAATTTAGTTTGTGGTTTTTTATCTTGATTACAGCTTAAAGCATGTTCTTGAATTCATCGACTTATTATGAATATATACTAATACAGTTGGTGCTAATATTAGTCCTAAAGAAACTCGTATGGCTAACAGTAAACACAACTTTGAAATGATGAAATCATATACTCATGCAAACATACTTAGGTTTGGAAGTATATGTGAATTTGATGATGATGATGAGTTGTCCTATAATGAAGCCTTCATCATGAAGATGGGGTTTACTTGGGGAAAGGGAACCATAAAATGTAATTGATGATAGATAAAGAAGATTCCGAAAATCGATAGAGGTGATAGGTCGGGTTTAAAATAGCTTGAAGGGTGTTGTCTTTAGGCTCTTAGTCCAGATGCCAGTGCATATAAAGGCTGTGACATGCATTCGAGTATTTGTTACTAATATTAAGGTAAATGATGAAACTGGCTAATACAAAGAAAACTTTCTGCATGCATTCTTCTAGAAATCCCCCGAATTGGTAGCCTAAGCATGCCTTGATATGATTCTAATGGTTGTTATATCAACATGCATTAATATCTGTCTGTGATCCAATTAAATCAGGGTGATCATTATACGCTTTAATGTTTATGGTCCCATACTCCATGTTGTAATGTTCTGTTGGTCAATCTGTTTTTGATATGGTATCTCTACAATGGGATTTACCCACATGCGTTCACAAAGAAATTGAATGTAGACCATGTGATTATTGTCGGATATGTTAATACTTTCAATATCATTGTCACTACTCATTGGATTTGCTGATTGTGTAGACCATAAATTCAGAGATAAAACACCTTGAGTAAACAATGTTCTGGCATTGCATATAGACGAAGCATCACCTATGATTTTCAAATTAACATTCATGATTAATATTAAATGGGTTTTAGGTGGTAGGCTTTGGTTTTTCCTCATTTTATTGAATGAACTCACAAATTGAGACCACGCAGATAAAGCAGGGCTTTGAATCACACAAATAGCAAACTGTATCTTCAAAATCATTACCAAGCTTAATATGTAAGCAGCATTTGAAATTAAATTATTACGAGCTTGTTCTTGTGCCTTAGAAAATAAAATCTTGTCGCTACGATAAAATATGGCAGAAAGTCTTTGGCACCATGACACATACTGAATTAGTTATCTAGAAGTAAAGTTTAATTGGGAATGGTGCCTCCAGCTATTTCACAGTATAAAGGAGTCATGCATAATTCCTGGAACAATGGTAACATGAAGCTATTATCATCAGATATATCCCACCTTCATATTTGGAGCTTACTGTTAATAAAGTAGCATGCAATGATATATATATATATTCCGAAAGATAGAGATAAATTGTAGAGAGAAAATATGTTTTTTCCTTTAACTTATAACTCTCTTAATGAGTAAAGTTGTACATGTAAAGGAGCTACCTACGTTTTTTTATTGGGTAAATGTAAATTTCCAGCGATCTTACTTAATATTCTCTTGTAATTGGGTATTACTGCAGTCTAGCTAATGTTGATCCGGTAGATGTTGCCAGAAATATTACAGGCTTGGACCCTGAGACTACTTTAGGTAATTTTACTTAATGTGTTTTATTTTGTTTTATCTCATAAAACAGAACACTACATTTGAGGTAATATTGCAGGCTTGGATACTGATTGTTCTTGTACAATGCAGTTGTTGTAGTTTCAAAGACTTTTACTACAGCTGAGACCATGTTGAACGCTCGAACATTGAGGGAATGGATCTCATCTGCTTTGGGGTAAGGGTCCCCATCCAATCAGTAATAAACTCATAATATATTATATGATCCTCTACTAATATTTTAAATCCAATAGCAATGTGCCAACGTACAAATTAAATCTTGTTTTATCTTCATACTAAACAAATTAAACAGATCCATGTACTTGTAGGCAATTAGCAATCTGTTTCAGCGTTTGACATTGAAGTCTGATTCATTATAGTATCTCTTCCATGCCTTCTGTTCTTGATAGTTGATACCAATACCTTGTCTCTATTTTTCTGGGGTATAACCCCGTTACCCGTACCAATACCTTGACTCTCTTTTTTTTCTCTCATAAAACTTAGACACTTAGTCGCAGTCTATTTGCTGTTTCAGGCCGCAGGCTGTTTCAAAGCATATGGTTGCTGTTAGCACAAATCTTAAGGTTTGTATGTTTATCTTTCTTTCTACCTTAATGATCACATTATTGGCTTCATTGACTTTTACCCTTCATTATATTTGATACAGCTTGTGGAGAAGTTTGGGATTGATCCGAATAATGCTTTTGCTTTCTGGGACTGGGTAGGAGGCCGTTACAGTGGTAAGATGGTTTGTAATTACTTTAGTAGATAAATAAAAGAACCAAGAAAATGAGGACGAATAGAAACCCATTTTCTGAAATTCTTTATTTATTAATGTAATATGCGATTGATTTTTTTTTTATCCATTTCAGTTTGCAGTGCTGTTGGAGTGTTACCTTTATCTCTCCAATACGGGTTCTCCGTCATTGAAAAGTACTGTAACATATGAACATCATCTCTTGTTCAACTACATAATTGTCTTTTGGATCAACTTCTGTTTATTGACACAACCT
Source organism: Logfia minima (assembly GCA_963921325.1). Taxonomy (NCBI): domain Eukaryota; kingdom Viridiplantae; phylum Streptophyta; class Magnoliopsida; order Asterales; family Asteraceae; genus Logfia; species Logfia minima. Next base: position 24,965,623 of record OY992774.1, on the reverse strand, counting down.
TTCTCTTATCTATAGGTTCCTTGAAGGAGCTAGAAGCATTGACCAGCATTTCCACTCTGCTCCTTTTGAAAATAATATACCTGTATGTATCCATGGTGTGAATTTTCCCCTGTTTATAGGTTCCTTTATTGACATTATATACCACTTTTTCAGGTTCTTTTAGGTTTATTGAGTGTATGGAGTGTCTCTTTTCTTGGATATCCTGCAAGAGTGAGTTCTATAATCTACAAAATTTAAGTCACTTTAGAGGATTTCTAGGCAATATATTACTGGTCGAGTTCTTCTTTAACATGGTCCTTGTTTATCTTTCCCAGGCTATCCTACCTTACACTCAAGCTCTTGAGAAGCTTGCTCCACACATACAACAGGTGTAATGTCATTATATGCGTACCCCTTATAAAGCTGTTTTAGATGTTCCCGTCTCAAACTTAATTTTGTAGGTGAGCATGGAGAGTAATGGGAAAGGAGTGTCCATAGATGGTGTGCGCCTTCCTTTTGAAGCTGGTGAAATCGATTTTGGTGAACCAGGAACAAATGGCCAACATAGTTTTTACCAACTAATTCATCAGGTAATTGTGTACTGTGATTGCTATTTTTTTAATTTTCACTATTTCCTATAGTCTGAAACTTATGTTTTTTTATTCTCGAGTTTGGAATTTTCAGGGGCGTGTTATTCCTTGTGATTTTATTGGCATTGTGAATAGTCAGCAACCCATCTATCTTAGAGGTACCATTGACCATTTCCTTTTCCCCTCTACTTTGAATCTGTCTTTTTTTTTTTGTTGGGTCTTATCATGTTAAATTTGGACTGCAGATGAAGTGGTAAACAACCATGATGAGCTCATGTCCAACTTTTTTGCACAACCTGATGCTCTCGCTTATGGAAAGGTCATAAAACATTTCCTTCACCTTTATGTATCAAATTAAACTTCTTTTTTTTTTTGGGTAAAGCATATCAAATTAAACTTCCCTTAAAGTAGATTACAATACAAGGACAAGCCTACAGATTGGTACATGGATTTGTAATTTAGGTTTGCTATGTTGCTGATATACAGCTTACTTGAACTTTTCTTCTTTCCAGACCCCCGAACAATTGCAAAGTGAGAATGTAGCCCCTCATCTTGTTTCACATAAGGTAATCTCCATCATAATTCTACAGTTTTCTGCTTCTAATTGAATGCTTGATTTTACAATTATCATTCTCATGAACAGACCTTTACTGGGAATAGGCCATCCCTTAGCATTTTACTTCCATCATTGGATGCTTATAGAATTGGACAGGTTTGATCATCACAAACCTCTTTTATTGTTGCTCTTGTTTATTTTCTTTACATAAAAAAAGTTTTAATGTCATTGGAACTTGTAAACTGACCCTTACGGCTGTTCAGCTACTAGCTATATACGAGCACAGAATTGCTGTGGAAGGATTTGTTTGGGGCATCAATTCTTTCGATCAGTGGGGAGTTGAATTAGGAAAGGTATGTACGAAAAAGAAAATATTACTTCATTTTTCCCCACATAAAATAGATGAAGATTATTAATCAGAGTGAGTTTGCGAAGAGGTTTAATGAATGTTTTATGTGGTTAACCATAGCGTATATTCTACATTAACTTTTCCTGACATTCTGAGTTAGATTGTTGGTTGATAAATTTAATTTCTATCTAAAATTGCAGTCACTAGCATCCCAAGTGAGAAAGCAACTTCATGCATCCCGTAAGAAAGGAGAATCAGTTGAGGGCTTCAATTTCAGTACCACTAAGATGCTAAAAAGATATCTCGAGGTACATTAATTATCTTTAGATAAACAATCTGCTATTAAGAATGTTTTTCAGTTAATTTTTATACAATAATTTGGAAATGGGTTTTCTAATATTTGTGCCTAGAAATGCAAAGGTATACATACCCTGTGCAAAATTCTCTTTTCTAGATATTAATTTCAAAGTATACAAGATTTAAGAGGCGTAGTATCTGCATGATAAACTGACAATAGTATCATTGTAATTTAACATGGCAGGCAAGTGCAGACGTGCCTTCAGAACCAACTACGCTTCTGCCTAAGATATAACTCTACCACTTGATTGATTGTGATGAAGTTTTCTGCAGCTAAATCAGCTGATAACCTAGCAATACAATGCTTTATAATGTGTATTTGCATTGGTTCTTTTGTAACTGCATGACTAACATTATTTTGAAGTGATCCCAAATGTTGAAATAATTGTGTATTTGCTGAAAAAGATGCTAGCTGTGCAACAATTCACGAAATCTACTTTACGTTCAAGTAGAATGGTAACTGTATCTCGAGCTCTATTGTGGGTCTTTTGATAAAATCACTTTCTTCACAATGTTTGTGGTGATTTAATATTATACATTGCTACAAGTTCAAGAAAAACTCTGAAGTTGATGGTAACTTTGGGGGATGTAAGTTAGATTTCCTACCCACCAACTGTTTATTGAAATGCTTCATCAGACCTTAACTACTTCAGGTGCAGTGACCAGCTTTCTGTCCAGACTTGGACATCGAAATGGTTCAAAATTATCACTCTAACTGGTCCCTATCAACGATTTGTTGCTAAAATAATATAGTAATTTTGCCGTTCTTTTTTCTCCAGAAGATCTTTGTACCACTTGCACTGGTATTTTAGTACCACCAATGTTTTAGAAGTCACATCTTGGTAGTAAGACTTTAAAGTTCTAAGGAGGCATATTGTATTGATAGCACGTGTGTCATCATCAATTTAGGTTGAAAACTATCTATCTATATATGTTAAAAACACCGATATAAAAAAAAAATAGACCTTTTATTTAAGATATAAAACATATTATTTAAGTAAGATTTAAATATTTAAATAATAATAATAATAATAATAATAATAACAATAATAATACAGCCTAACTATTAATTTTCCAATAGAACGATTTAAAAGAGAAAGAAAAAAAACAATCTTGATTTCTAACAATATAAGATGTTATGTTATTAGAAACTTGTATGAAAACTAAAAAGTACAATTTGATATGGTATTATTTGCGATTTATCCATCCATGTAAGCAATAAAGCAAACCCGATTGCGATTTGTGAATTGAAACAAAATTATTCGTCGTTAGTCACTAAAGTTACATATTTGCAATTTTTGTCGGATTCTGTATATAACTGTATCCACTGTGACATGTGTTAGACGTATAAAAATAATACTTTTAGAAAAATAAAGAATACTACCATTTTCTATTACACAAGTGAACAACTTGTCACAATCGTATAGTAGACAATATAGATAAATTCAATTAGCGTGTCTTCAGAAAACATTGTTTATTCAAGAATCTAACTACTAATAACTAATATAAGAAAAGGAGTTCAATTGATTTTGTTGTGCTACTTGTGTTGTGAGTTGGACAAATAAATAAAGTAGCAATCAAACAGAACACGAGTAACATATGGATTAAAATAGCATCAAGACTTTTTCCTTCTAGCATGGATTGCTTAGTTTTATAATTATTGTAAATGACCAGTGGCACTACAGTTTTCTTTCGAGTCTTATAGCCTGCTGATTTTGAGAATTTAATTTATTGTCGTTAACCTTGTTCAACCTAACCAGTTCACTAACCGATTACTAATGAATTACAACTTAATCTAGTTTTACTATCGTAGAATCTAGGTTATACTAGTATCCCTCATGTAACCACCCAATTATTAAGTCACAATAATAATTCTCACACCAACCAATATGTCTATTAATTTTTCAAACTATTTGATTAAACCAAACAACCTAGCATAAGTTATCAATAAAAATCAACCGTGGTTAATAAACCAATAACTCACATGCAAAGAATTGAATAACTATACTTAAATAACAATGGATCTTTGATTAAGCATAATCTAAAGTAAATAACAATAGCATAAAACCGAAAGATTAACAATCCAATACTACAGTTCACTTCATCTAAGTAAATGCAACGAAGATCTGCCCATTATGTGGGTGAAAGACATCAAAGAAACAATCAAATGACAATAATTCGTAATTTTGTTCAAGGTATAAATCATACCAATGATTATAATGTTTTGTGATGTTATGATCTTCAATCCTTGAGTTACAATGGTAGAAAAGTGAAGAACAAGCCTCCGAAAGGTCTTCAAAATTGCCCAAAGTCGCCCAAGTAAAAGCCAACCTTAATTTTGGGGGTTTTAATCGAATTTATAGGCTTCGGCTCTACTGGAGTTTGTGGCACGAAGTGTGGAGTTCGTGGCACTAAGTCTGCCCTGACAATATTTTATGCCAACGAAGTCTGGAGTTTGTGGCACGAAAATCCAGTTCTCAGCATTCATTTTCAGATACTCTTGTTTTTAACTCATTACTTCTGGTATATGTTCATATCCACCTAAAATGAATTACAAATATAATAAGTATCAAAAGTTCTTAAATTCATTATTAAATACTATAAAAAAGAAGGAAATTATCGAAGTAAAACATGTACAAAATGAACAATATTACTTCTAGTATATGTACTATATTATAAAATAAAATAAAAAAGGAAAAGAAAAATCCGGACACAGGAGAGTGAAACATTAAAAAAGATACTCCAGATTTACATTCTTCTTTGATTTCACTTTGATATTCATTTTGTATTATGTATTTGAATATATTAAGAGAACTAAACAGGATTCCAAAGTTTTGAGTATTCACCACTTTAAGGTATGCACAATATGGAAATCATTTATGAAGAGTCTAGAAAATAAATTTTTTACGATGGCTGAGATTCCGAAGGGTATGAACGTGTATACCCTTAGTTACATGTAGGTCCACCACTGGTATAGGCAAGTGTCTTAGTTTGTCGTAAAATAGATATGAATTAGGAAATAGTTTAGTTCCTAATATATTTGGACCAAATAAATACCATATGACATTATGACCAAATATCAATTTGCACAAGCAGATTTAATTCAAATTAGAACCATAATAACATGTAACACAAAAAATTTCAGAAGTAACATTTAAATAGTGCTAGAAGACATGTAAATGAATAGGATTTGGTAACTAATTTTAATGCATAAGTCAAATAAAATAAAAACATACCTACCAATGAAATATTGTATAATGAACCAAATATGTTACAATTGTTGTTGTACTTCAATGATTGACATAGTTGCAATACAGTTTTTGTTGTATTTCAATGATTGGCATAGTCCCTTGCAGATTCATCCATTATTTGCAGTTGAAGCGACCCTTCAACAAAGTCAACTAGATGCCTTCCAACCCAACCAAATACTTGAACTTATTTTTTTTTTGGGTCTAAATTAACTTAACAACTCCACCTGTCTTTAATAATTATTATTATTCCAAATCCACATTTCTTCTTTCTAATATTTGTCAACAATGGTGCTTCCTCCTCCACCCCTCTCCCTCCTTTGCATTATCTCCATTGTCACCCTTTACTTGATGATATGTTATGCCATTATCGGATTCATCGCCAAATCAGACATTCTTAGAGTTGACTACCACGACGTTCACCATGCGCCCTCGGGGTTGTCTTTGGAAGAGTTACAAAGGTTACAATGTTTTAATCATAGGATCAATGAAGACGACGGAGAATTGTTAAGTTGTTCAATATGTTTGGATGATTTTAAGGATTTCGAGGTATGCAAAAGATTTCCAAGTTGTGAACATGTGTTTCATAGTCATTGCATTGACCTTTGGTTGGTTCATAGAAGAACTTGTCCAATTTGTAGGACAACTTTTGATCATCTCATTCAACTGGTTTAAAATCTTTTTATATGTACATACCTTCTTCTTTTCTTTTTGTCTTGATAATATTTTGATTCTTGAATCATATTAATATTTTCCATTGCCAAACAATATGGAAATTGCAAATTTTACTAGCCATATTGTTGGTGTACTATTTCATTGTCCTTTAGTTCAATTAAGGAATAATATTGGATCACTGTTCCAAATTACAAGTGAAACATAAGTTGTTTGTGAAATCATATTGTTTTGTATCAATCACCTTGTTCGTTTCTAAATGTATAGCCGTTTTGATTAATAATGATTTAGTTTGAGGTGTTACAATAACTAGCAGAGAGTTTTAGGTGGAATTGTAGATGGATAGATGTTTTATATAATACATAACGTAATTAGATCATCAGATAGGACAAATGTTTAACATGCAATAAAAATAAGAAATCTTTTGTTCTTTTCTTTTTACTTTTTTGAAGGCAAATAAATAAGAAATGTGAAATTATCATATGAATATTAACTACTTGCTGTTGAAACTTATGCTATAAATGTGTATCTTTTTGTTATATTTTTTGAAAGGGTTAAAACCGCAGATAGTTAATGCACTATATTTTTGTTCTATGTCACTAATATACCGATTTTACTATTAATATCAACAATGTACTTGCTACTTTCATGTTTAGGTCATCAATGATTTGTTTTTGTTTTTTTACCGGTCAAAATTTAAAAATATGACATATTTCATTTAGTTGACGTGATTGCCACGTGGCATTCCAGGTTGACTGTTTGTTTAATTTTAAAGAAATTTGCTGAAATAGGCTAGTCAACAAAAAAATTTCAAAATTAAACAATGTCCGAGAATCTTTTCAAAAATAAATACACAAATCGCCTAAATTAAAATAGTTATTAGGGCAACTAGGCGATTTTTATTGGTCAAATAAGGTCATGACATGTGTCCACCAATTCAATTACCTTTGACCAAACAAAAAGTCACACTTTTTTGGAACTTGAAATCGCCTAAACTAAAAAACTCTTAGGCGATTTAGGCGATTTTTTTAAAGTCTTGAATTGCGTGTAAAGCTAGGGTTTAAGTGGTGGTGGGGTTTGAACATATAAATATTACCTTAACATATTGCTTAAACCCTAGTTTTACACGCAATTCAAGAATTAAAAAAAATCGCCTAAGGAATTTTTAGTTTAGGCGATTTCAAGTTTGAAAAAAGTGTGACTTTTCGTTTGGTCAAAGGCAATTGAATTGGTGGACACATGTCATTACCTTATTTGACCAATAAAAATCGCCTAGTTGGCCTAATGAGTATTTCAATTTAGGCGATTTGTGTGTTAATTTTTAAAAAGATTATTTGACATTGTTTAATTTCGAAATTTTGTTTGTTGACTAGCCTATTGGTAAATTTCTCTTAATTTTAAATTAGGCCATTCAAATTTGTATATTATTTAATGTATATTAAATTCAATTAAAAGTTCATCAAAAAAAATGTGAATGGACACAAATATCCATGTATTTGACTAAACAAAATAATATAAATAATGTTAATTAACAAATACATGTGTATTTGTGTCCTTTTATAATTTTTTTGATGAGTTTTTAGTCGAATACAGTATACTTGAAAGAATATATAAATTTGAGTAGCATACAAAATCTATTATTTTTCTCTAATTCTATAAACATGTTACCCGCAAACACAATTCAAAATCAAGGATTTCCAAAATAAATTCACATATAAACACCTACTCGAATGCAGAATGCACCTACATATACGTACTGATATGTATACTAATTTGAATATACAGATCCATATACGTACATATAGACACTTCACCCGACACCATCACCGTCATTTCTTTTTGCTGTGAAATCACCCATCACCACGCTACAATTGTTCCCCCATACAAGCATTTTCACATCTAAGATGTCCATAATCCAACTTTAGAGAACAACAAATCTGTAGGTTGAACGACAATTATATATACTATAAACCTAAATTTCCTTAACAACTAATCTATAAGTTGAACAACAAATGTATTTACCCCAAATCCGTAATCGATTTTTCTTGAACCATAATGGAGGTATGAAACCATATAGAAATGGCCTCTTTTGCTACACGCACCCACTTTCGTTCCTGCTACTACCGAATTGTTTCGCCATGCCTTTCGAATTCGTAATCGATTTGGGTTAACAGTGAATCAGATTTATCAGATACCGAGGTTCAGGTCCAACGCCGACAAAGGCGATGATGTTGCACCGCCGACGGTATCGAATTCTTGCCGGAAAATTTCGCGGAAGGGATGAGAGCTGTAGACACGGAAACCGTGGCTGATGCCGACCGCAAAACAGCCGGAGTCTTAGTTGAAGGATAGGTGGAGAAGGTTAGGGAGCTTGGCGGCGGTACTGACGGTGATGGAGAGAGATTCATAAGAAAGTGATGATGAATACGTGGGAAGAAAAGACGATGAGTGTGCATTATTATTTCCTAGTTGGCATTTTCAAAAAATAAAAAAACCTTAAAAATGAGATCTACTAGTTATTCTGGTTACTGATCAAGATACGGGAACATCAAAGCAGTTTTAAAAGGTACATTCTTTATTTTGTAATAGAGAGTAGAATGACCCTTCAAACTAGTATTTTTGAATTTTTTAAAAATGTCTCACATTTTTTGCATTGAGATTATTCAAGACTACTCGATATTTTACAGAAGTCGTAATTACATCAAATATTCGGATTTTTTTGTCGCTCTGACAGAAACAAAACAACTGTAGTATTACTAAATGATTCCCAATGTGATGATGTCATTGCGTTTGAGAGTTGAGAGTACATGTTGCGTTTTTTTGCGCTTTGAGTGTATTTTTAGAATTTTATCAAAGCTTTTGAGAATTTGAGTGTTGTAACTAAACATCAACATCTACTACATATATATACTATCAAGATGGGCAAAAGGCTCCTATAAAACTCTAAAAAAGGGCGAAAAATCGATTAAAACAGCTATATGGTCGTTTTGCAATGGCTAGTATCAAGTAGACAGAGGCTATCTGCCGGATAACATGAAGCCTCCCCAAACCGGTTGAAATCGGTGAAACCAGTTTGCACCTTCTTCTGATATTAGGGTATGTTTTCATTCAAACAAGTTCGTAATTCTAAAATTTATTAAAGTGGTATGATGAAAGTGTTTGAGAAAAAGGTGAAACTAAATAAGAAACAAACTAAGGTCACTCCCATTCATGACTAAAACCGACTGATCAGTTTCTGCCAATTCAGCGTCACGTCAGCTTTTTTCAAAACTGACTAACAACTGACTGACATGTGCCATCAGTCACTAGTCAGTTGTTATTTATTATTTAATTTACATATTTAAAACAAAATAATTAAAATATAACACATTTCATTAAAATTAAAACATTACATTAATTTAAAAAACAATTACATCTCCTAAAAAAAGAATTACAATAATAAAAAACATTACATTTATTGAAAAAAATACGATTAACTTTGATCGAAATTTGGTGAGAATTGCGCAACGTGTTCGATTAGAGTATTGCGGATTTTTTTAAAAAAATTTAACCGTTTGACGAATGAGTCGTTGGAATGAAATTTTAATTTATTTATTTTTTTCAAAACGGACAAAAAAACAAAAAGAAAGAAAGAAAAAAATGAAGCTCCGTCGGAAAACTGACTTTTTCAACCCACGAACCGAACTGACGGATCTGTACTATCGATATCGGTTTCGTAAGTTCAAACCGACAATCAATCGACGCAACATTGAGTGTCCTAATCTGCAGATTCTGCAAGGTGGTCCACCACCAATGAACAAGACCACGTTTGCTCATCTTGAAGCAAATTTTACTAAGTTAATGCTTTTTTTTTTCTTTTTGAATGAGTGTGTTTGTAAGAATAATTAGAATTATATAAATCCATTGGTGTACTTGCTGGTTTTTATGAACATGACTTTTGAAGTGTGTTAAGGAAGAGATCTCAAAGGCCTCTACACGTTCGCACGAGTTGGAAAGATTAGAGGTTGATTTTTCCCTCTTCGAAACTCGAATCAGTTGCTCTTTATTAACATAAAAGTCAACATTTATTTATTTTTTATATATTTTGGTATTCTATAATTAAGCTCGCATGAAGGTTACACAATGAACTAAAGACTCAAAATGATATAACCGAATTAAATCAAATTATGCAGTCGATTTCTGTAGTTTATCTAGAGGCATGATAAAGTGGGTAGGGTGGGTAACAAGCCAAAACTTTTAGGATTTAGGGTCTGCATAGATATTGCAAAGATTATGGAGTTAATTATGATGTTAAATTACTGTTTTAATAGGTATATATATATATATATATTTATTGTTGCGCTTTGCTTTCGTTGATGCGATAAATAAATAATTAAGTAGGTAGTGAGATATCAAACTAAAGAAACGTTTATTAACTTCGTTTCAACTAAAATTAAAGATCATTTAAACATACTATGAATAGGTGAATTAATTTGTTGTCATTTCCTGTTGAATTAACTTGTTAGCGTCTTAGTTGTTTGTATGTCATATCTAATTATTTCTCTATTTGGTATAGGGTCTCATTAGGAAAAATAACAACTAATATGAGTCATACACATAATAAAAGGCAAGCTTTTATCTTATATTGTTCTTAAAGTGACAACTGGTTGTCCTTTTTTTTTTAATTCCAATTACACTAAGTGTACGAAAGTCACATTCTCTTTCATTTATTTTCTCTTTTCAAACTAAGTGGTGGCGTTTTCATTATTATGAAAACTAAAGAGAAAACAATACCCTTTTTTAAATCGGTATTTAGACTATAGTCACATTTACAATTTCATTGTTGTTAATCTTTTTACATCTTAATTTATGAAGTAATATTTCATATTGTCTTTTTTGCAAGTTTGTAATTTCTTTTTATTTTATTGCTATTTTAAGATATAAAACATTTGAAAAAATATATCTTTATATCTATTTATCTATAAATCATTACATTGTTGTTTTAAATATAACCTCAACAAAGTGAAATGACTATATTGCTTGTAAAATAATATATTAATATCAAAATAATATTTCAATCAATTGGTTGTTACTATATATAAATCTAATTTCTTTTTTATCATATGTAATTAATTATAAATGCAACTTTAAACACATATGATAGAAGTAAATCATATATTGACTATCCTATTCTAATTACTTTTACACCATCACTTTTATCATTCACAAATTTAACGTAGATGTGAACGTGTATAAACAATCATTTATTTCAATGCAAACAAACATTTATTTCAATGTAATTTTCAAACATTTTTAAAATAAATAGCGAAAAATGCGTATTATCTATTGATTATTTTACTTTCCTTGACATCAACAATATTTATGGTACTATTATTCACCAAAAAAGACATTTCGATTATTCTGAGTTTATCATACTTGATAAACTTAAGACGTCACTTTCCATATCGGACTTCGATCGAGTTCATCTATGTCAACCGCATAAATATGTCAACTTAAAAATTACATAATAAAAACATAACGAAAACTTTATATAAAAATAACGTGGTATCTCACGAATTTGCATAATATAATCTAGTAATAAGAGCATAAGTTTAAGGAAATATGATTAACTGTGATATAAAGCATATTTCAAGGTACTTAAGAGATGGTATAGTTAGCTAAATGGAACCATTGATTGATATAATTCTGCATACTAGAAAAGAAAAAATGAACACCCTTGAAATTATCTTGTAAGTTAAAAATTGCAAAAGGTTGAAGACGAGAAGTTTGTACACGACATCTCATAAGACCACTCCCAATGGAATAACCTTCTTCTAATCTTCCTTCCGTGCCTCATCAGCACTTCTTTAGAAAGACTGAACCTGCCAATCAAAGAAGCTTCTTCAGAAAAACTGGAGGACCCACCATTACAACAAATACAATTTCAATTATAATTTTAAAACATAAATGAAATAAAATACATTCATTAAAAATAAAGCATTATATTAAATAATTAAAAAAATATAACATTACATTAAAAATTAAAAATACGATTACTATAATTATTAAAAAAGCAAACTAGTAGTCTAGTCGTCCTCGTTTTCGGGTGGTGCTCGTGGTCATCAAAAATGCGAACCACAATCGCGTTTCACTTCCTCCCTAGCTTGGTAAATCAAATCAAGATCTTCGGGTGGCAAGTTTGTTGGTACCAGCGTAGTGAGAAACTTAAACGCTTTATACATTGTTCGTTAATCCGCGAGCATTGTTCGTTTCTTCGTCTCCTCCGCTGTCATTTCCATACTCCTTTTTTGGGATAGTGAGGTTTGGGGGTATTGGACGAAGGATTGTTGTTGTTGTTTGTGACAACCCTCGAAAATCGGTATGTTTCCATACACAATTAACATGCATTCTTACGCTAATTCCTTCTTAATGAAATCAAACTTGATTGAAACATGAGATAAGTCTAGCATACGCCAACGTTGCACATTTTGGTGCACAACCATTTTAATGCATGATGCATTACGTTTACGTAATTATTGAGAATTGCGCGATTTAGTTGGATGATTTCCGGCAAACACAAACCTTGGTGATAAAACTTTCACAAATAACTTAAATCTAGTTGATAATTATATAGTAGTTATTTACTATATTGTTATACTATGGTTAAGAGCATAAAGTTTTCAGATAATTTAAAAACGCATACACAATTTAAATTGAACACAACGGATACTACGAATATGCATTTAATAAAACGACTTAGATCACGACGTACGTACATTATCGAAACAACTTATAATTTCTAAATCCACATTTGATTTCTCTTAATTACCCAAACTAACCTTAATTGTTTATGTTACACCTAATTAATCTCTACTCAGTCTAAATTGTCAAAATATCTAGTGATTAATTCCTAAATAGACAAGAATCAAGAAAGCCATGCTTTCCCTTGACTTCCTTGAACTTCCCAGTAGATTTTCCACAACCACCACCTCCTACTTGCCTCCCTTTTGATTACTTGAGCACTCCATGCACCATCATTTCCCCAATTTAATAATGCAATACCCATTTCATGCAATCTTATAAAATATTGAGCTAGTTGTAACAAACATTCACACTTCACAAAAATCTGCAGCTCACTCTCTCTACTACTCCCTCCACATTCCAACGAATTTCACCATCATCATCTTCACTTCATCATCTTCATTTTTATTATCTTCATTTTCCAAGAAAGCTTCAAGAACACTACTATAATCCACCCTTTTTACACTACTAGTACTATAATCTACATGGTTTAAATCTCATAATCTTGAGGTTTAAAGGAAAGCTAGGAAAAAACGGGTTTTATATAAAAGGATTTCGGGTTGAAGATTTAAGCTCAAGTTCAAGTTCTTTTCTTCTTATTAATCTCATCCTAATAGCTTTATAAGAAACCCTCTTTAACCTCATTATTTCCTTCCATTCTAAATGCTTGCAATGCTAGATGTTTACTCCGTTGTTAAAATCGACAAAGTGCATGCTAGAAACTTTAGTTAGAAAGTTTAAACGGTTATAAATGTGTAAAACGTATTTAAAATGATCAAGAACAAAACTACTGTTAAAATGAGGATATATATGTAAGATTTGAAGATTTACAGATTATATGATGTTTTGGATGCCTTGAAATGAAACTATAGTTAAAAATGGTGAAAGAGTCGTTAAAACGAACGAAAACGGTTTATAAACGAAAAGCAAAACGGGACTTTAAAAACGAGTAACGAAACTCTCGACTATCTCAATTGATCAAGAACATGTTTTAAACTTAGAAAAATACAAAAAGAATCGATTTAAAACATCAAAAACGAGCCCAAAACACATTTTATGAAAAACTGGAAATGTGGCCCAAAATGGCCTTACCCCGACGGGTAAGACCTCACTCGGACGGGTAAATTAACCCAGCTGGAGTTTTGTCGACCTGTCACCTGGACGCCTGACTTGTCACTCGGCCTGATTAGCCTTACCCGGACGGGTAACCATTATTTCAGCTTTAAAAGAAAATTTGAATTTAACCTCACGAATGAGAAATTTAGTTTGAGAAAAAGTTCATTTTACTCAAAATATTTTTTGAAAATATTTTAGAGGGAAAAGCTTTAACGAAATCGACTAAATATGTGGATAGCCACTTTTTGAAAACGAAACACTTTTCAAACTGCTAGTTGAGTGAACAACTAGCATAAATATGTGGATAGCCATATAGTTAAACGAACATAGATATGCGGGTAGCTATCTACTTATACAAACCTAGGTGTGCGGGTAGCCACCTACTATTACGGACATAGATGTGTGTAGTCATCTACTTATATAAAGCTAGATATGTGGTTAGCTGTCTACTTATACAAACGACTTCATGCGTATAGAGCGCTAGGAGTCTATTTTGGGCAACTTTTTCACTTTTAAACGCTAGCACTCACCAGGTGAGTTCACAACCCCTATTTTACTGCTTTCTAAATTTGGGGTGAAAAACATATGTACTGTTTACATACAAAATATTTTCATGCGATGATTGAAAAACTGACAACGAATCCTTGTGCGAAACTACGTTAAACTAGTTGTAATGCATAGAATTCCTCATGACTACAAACTGTAACCATTAGCTAGATGATGATAGCCACCGAATTTACGGATAGTACTATTGGGATGACATCCCTCCCAGTTTTGTTAGTCATGCTAATTGACTAACAGGATGTCGAGACGAGGTGCGTATATTTTAATTGTCCAAGGCAAACGATTCACAAACAGTAGTGGTTTGGTTATAGGCCTAGGTGTCGGCACTTTAACTCGTAAGGTCTAGCTAACCTTCGGGGGATCACTGTCAGCTATTTATTGTTTTAAACTGTATATCATCGTACTCTTGGCCATGGTTAGCACGATATGATTTGCGAAACATTTACTAAATGCTTGGTTTAAATGATTGAGTCTTAAACCTGTGGATTTCACTCAGCAATTTTGTTGATCTTTTTAACTATGTTTTTCAGGGAATCAATAATGAAGTAAGATTTGCATGCATATTGGGACCCGCGCCTACCATATCATTTAGGATGCTAATTTTGGAAAACACACGAGATTTCATTTGTATTACTATAAACTGTTTTAGTTATATTTGCGAAATCTCCAAATGATTGTATTTTGACAACACTACTACTTTTGCGACTTGAATAGTCGCTACGTTTTGTAACAAACAATTTATGGCATTCTAATATTATGTTCCGTTGATAATCATATGCTCTCGATTAGTTAAATGACTAATCTTGTCACGCCCCGTTCTTTCGCACTTAACTCTGATTAGATTTTGGCGGGGTGTGACATCGTTGTTGTTCTGATTGGTGATACATATTTATATATGGAGTAAAACCCATTGAACTTGAGTTGGTATTGCCTTGTTGAGATGCGGAAGACAAATCCGACGGTGACAGATTGATATTTGGTAAAGGATTTTCGAGGAGGTTGTTCTACATATCGCTTAATTGTGATGGTTGAGAGTTTCAACTTTTTTTTATACATTGTTGTTGTTGTAGTTGAAAGAATGGAAGTTGTAAGTAAATAATAGAGGTTTAATTGTAGTTGTGGTTGAAAGAATGAAAGTTGTATATAGATAATATAGGTTTTTTTGTAGTTGTGGTTAAAAGAATTATAATTGTAGTTGAGATCATTGTAGTTGTTGTTGTGTAAAAAAATTAGTGAACTAGTATCTATACATATAGAAAAATAAAAATAACAATAATTTTTTTTGAACAATTAGGATAAGACCTTTTGAATATTTATTTTTTCTCCTTTTGACCATTTGTTTATTAAAAGAAAATAAAAGTACAGTTGGTAAATCTTTTATTTTTTTACGATAGAAGTTAATTTTTATTTTTTTGCGTAATAGTAGGTAAAGTTTTTCCTCAACTTAAAACTACAGTTTCCGACACAAAAAGGGGTCCTAATTTAGATCAAGTGTACGAGTGTATTAGCGGTAGATATCCAAATTTGTGTACCACGCTTAAGCCATCTCGAGTCAACAAGGGCGTTCTGTAGAAGTCTACCAAAATAAATGGTGCCAAAACTCTGCGTAAATGTACATGCTTATTTGTAAATTAAAGGTCAATCTTTATAGACCAATTGCATAACGGAGTCTCAGATTCAATGCATATTCATTTCGAGCTTTTACAAAAGGAATTTGCATATGTTATACCAATTTTTCATAGGGTAAATGTAATAGTTGTGCATGATTAACAAATTGCAATGTCATAAGTTCTCACTAAATATAGCAGTCGCTAGATATGAATGATTAACAAATTGCATTTATATATGAATTACAAGATTCGAAGAACACGGTGATTCAAGTAATGAGAATAAGTTGTCCTGAATAAATTGACAATATAATACATTAAAAAAATGATAGTGGTACTTAAGCTTTTGTTGTACTAGATGACTTAAGATTTTGAAATGTCAATAAGTCTTGGTCTCCCTTTTAGCTTCTCATAGAAAAGTCATGATTTATGTGTAATTAAGTTCAAAATATGATGCCATTAAAGTTGTGCTCACAAAGTGCTTCACTAAATTAGTACTTACCAAGAGTCAATACCTTTAATCTGTTAAGAGAAACATTTCTAAAGTATTCATCTAAGTTGAATTTTTATTTAGTGTTAAGAGTTTGAAAATGTTTTTATTGTACTCAGAAATTCGATTGCATCTATCAAACTTTTAATATTGTATGCATATATTGACTTTGTTATCATCTAATTGATGATTTGCCAACTTTATATGTTGTCATGTGAGCATAACAGAAGAGATGGCATACATATGATAACAATTATTAAAATTTAAATACATACAATAGAAACTTTTATAGTTGAATTATTATAATTACAATAGAAATTTGAGTATAGTTGAATGTGAAAATACTTACCCTTTTTTATTTAGTTTGTGATTTTCAGTTCCTATCTTGTATTTACTAATAATATGATTTTTGGCAACAAGATATTTAAATAGAGATGTGACCAACTAGATTTTGGACCAAGATATACATGTGATACAGCTGACTACAATTATTTTCTTTATAATCAATGCGGGGACCCACAATTACAGGTGGAATACCCATTCTCCACAAAATGCGTTCTAGAATTTTGCAACGAAGGATCAGAGCAAAAGGTTGTTTATGTGATGAATGCGGAAAATTAAAGGGTATCACTACAGATGTTCGTGCAATTTTAAAAAACGTAATGTGCACCCATTTTGTTTAAGTCATGAACAAACATTAGTAATTGCAGCTGGCCTAACGTTGAACCTGAAGAAGGTGGCTGCTGCAAAGTGTTTGCGTTGTAGACATTAACTATTAAGTCGTCTAAGGCTTCCGGATGGGCTTATATTTCTCCTTTCTGAAAGTTACTGTTATCACTTTGCGTGTGGGATGGAAATTATTAATAGTAAATGGAGAAATGACGATACCAAAGATTCTGATCCTGACCAAATAATTACAAAAGAGTTTCCTGCAAATATGGATAACATGCAACTAGTAGATGGAGATGGTAAATCGAAAAGTAAGACAACGAAGGCTTATAGCGTGATTTTTAAGGTCATGTCCACTTTGAGTTAGTAGGTGATGCTAGATAAGGGTGGCAAACATGCGAGTCGGGTTGGATCGGGTATTGGGTCAAAATGGAGTAGGATCAAAATTGGTCACTTTGTTCTAATTATGTTTCAAGTACTATGTGTTAACTAGTTTAAAAACTTGATGGTGTTTTGTCATCTTAAGTTTGTTTGAGCACGGAATGTGATCGTACTTTTGTATATATCTCCGTTGTCTTCTACAGCTTATATGTTTTTATTTTTTGCTAGTACTATGTGTTTTTCAGTCATTTCAGTAGAAAAAACTTATCTTTCTTCTTGTTAATGTATCGCTCCCTCCGTCTCAAATTTACTGTTTACGAATTGTTATGCTAGCTAAGAAAAATGTATCCATTACACTATGTCATAGATAAGTGATGTGTAGGCAATAAATTCGGGATCTTAAGGCACAACAGGGAAGAGTTGATAATAAACCAATTTCCTTTTACAACTATATATCATTCATATTATCGAATGTATTTGTCTAAATTAAATAAATCAACTGTTATGTGCAGCTAATTGTAACACGATCTGAATTCGTGGTTATCAATCTTTTAGCAAAAACAAATAATTCATAGACACAAAGATATACTGGAGATAGGCCTGTAACAACCACGAGATTTCAATGCTCGAACTTGCACTAATATATCTAAATTATTTAAGTACGTCGCCTGAAGACAATATATAGTAATGGAAACAACTTGTCCTGACTAATGAATAAAATGAAAATGAATTTCGACATATAAATGTGATCACTGCTACATCCAAAATTAAGGTCAAGTCGTCTCGCTTCTAACACCACAAAATCGTTTAAAAATCCACAACGCAACTCATTGAAAAGTACATCTACGTTCGTCCTTAGAAGCTAGTTGTTCTGTTTATAAAAATTCTATAGACTCGGGATCTTAAGGCACAACAAGGAAGAGTTGAGGATAAACCAATTTCCTTTTACAACTATGTCATTCATATTTTCGAATGTATTTTTCTAAATTAAATAAATAAATTGTTATCAATGACGCGTAGCTCAGTTGGTAACAGGTTGGGACATCTTTGTTATAAAAACACAAGGTCAGATGTTCAAGCCCTATCACCCATACCTACAACCACATCTATACTTCATGTTACGTGCAGCTGATTGTAAGACGGTCTGAGTTGGTAATTATCGATCTTTTAGCAAAAACAAATAATTCATAGACACAAAAATATACTGGAGATAGGCCTGTAACAACCACTGAGATTTCACTGCTCGAACAACTTGCACTATATAGTATATTTAAATTATTATAAGTTCGTCGCCGGAAGACAAAAATATAGTAATGGCAACAACTTGTCGTGACTAATGAATAAAATGAAAATGAATTTCGATATATAAATATGATCACTGCTACATCGAAAATTAAGGTCAAAGTCGTCTCGCTTTTAGAACCACAAAATCG
Organism: Logfia minima; assembly: GCA_963921325.1. Taxonomy (NCBI): domain Eukaryota; kingdom Viridiplantae; phylum Streptophyta; class Magnoliopsida; order Asterales; family Asteraceae; genus Logfia; species Logfia minima. The sequence goes on along the minus strand of OY992774.1, from coordinate 24,946,832 downwards.
TTTAAAAATCCACAACGCAATTCATTGATAAGTACATCGACGTTCGTCCTTAGAAGCTAGTTGTTCTATTTATAAAAATTCTATAGACTCGAGCATTCCTTGCTTCATCTTCTAAGATAACTACTATTCAAGGTACGCTTCCTTGCTATTTTATTCATTCACTTCAATTTGCTGAGTGACACAAGTTTAATATCTTGTAATTTGATCTCAATCTGGTAGTAACTAATGTGACACACACGCACATATATAATTATATAAAAGGTATCATGCTAGAAGGATAAGTATAAAAGAAAATTAAAAATATCAATTATTTCTCTTTAGAAAAATATAATTTTTGTGACAATGTTATTATACCTTAATAACATATAAAATGACTTTTAGTTTAGATTAATTTTAAAGTCAATAGGATTGAATTAATAACTTTTTCTTATGAATTATTTTATTGAAGTTATGATTTGTTAGTAAAAATATAGAATCAAATATCATTAGAGAGTCTAGAATGAAGAATCAATTGAAAATATATGGTTTGGTTGGGTCTCGATTTGTGTCTTTCTCGATTTGTGTCTTTCAATTGAAATTATGATTTGTTCCTAAGATGATACCTTTTATATAATTATAAAACGTGTTATCACATGTTGTTTATCATGAATGATAAAATTTAAAATTAATTATTAACTACACGATATGAATAACATTTATTTCTAATATTATATAAAACAATCTCAATTAAAGAGAAAAAGTTAAAGGTTACAATTTAAAAATAATTTACTTAAAATCTTACTTAAAAAAACCATTTAAAAGGAAAAAAAATACATTGTAGTTAAAAGAAACACTTTATACGTAAATATACTAAAATAAACACCAAGTTGGTAAATATTTTTTCCCTCCCCACCATTTTGATCATTGACTCCAAAACATGTATAAATTCAGTTTCAAGTTTGTTGACTATTGGGGGCATGTGACCCCCCCCCCCTCCTTCTTCCTTCTTAAATCCGCCCATGTAGGAGGGTTCAAATAAGAAGACTAAATATCATAGAAACATAAAAATGACTTCAAAACAACTTTTTAAAAATATCCAAAACACATTTTTCTTTAAAACTTTTTATATAATTATTGTTAAAATAACTTTTGAAAGCTACGATAAAAATACAAAATTAAAATATTAACTTTTTTTTACAGTCGCTACTATTCACAAAATATAACATGATCACATGTGATTATTCTCTAATATAATGTAATTATCTTGAACACATGATTATTATATTATATTAGAGAATAATCACATGTGATCATTTTATATTTTGTGAACAGTAGCGACTGTAAAAATTATTATTGTTCAAGATAATCAAAAAATAGGACTTCATAATCACATATTATTCATGTGAATATCTACTTATAAAATGTGGTTATCTAAAAATACAATAAAATAAAAACATAAAAAAAAATTGAATCAAAAATAACTTCTAACAGTTATTTGAATAAAGAGCTACGAAGACAAATTTGTAAAATAACGTGTTTTGAATATTTAAAAGTGATTTTGAAGTTATTCCTATATTTTTACGATATTTAGCCAACCAAGATATATATATATATATATAAATATAGTAACAGGATCTAAAAAGAAGACAATTTTGGGGGAGAAAGGGGAGAAAGAAAAAATTTACATGAAAAATAAATATGATTTCAAAAAATGCTTTATGTGATTCAATTAATACTTATCTATGATTCAAAAAATATTTTCATTAATAAACACTTTTCTTGAATCAAATGGTTAATTTGATGAATCAAAGAGTTAATTTGCTGAATCAAAGGGTTAAAGGATCTTTCTCCCATTTCTCCACCAATTTTTCTTTCTCTCTTGAACCCACTCCTATATATGTATATATATATATATAACCAAATAAAAATTGAGAACTCGTGAGAACAAAATAAAAGTGGAGAACTTGTGAGAACTAATAGTTTACTTATTTGTTCACATATGATTAATCTCTTTCATATGTGAACACTGATAGATGTTTAATTGAAAATGAAAAAAAGTTTAAAAAAATCCTAACATTATATCTAGAAACAGAATATGTTTACATGCGAACGAATGTTGAAATAGGGTTTAAGACGCTAATTTTTAGGGTATTTAACTTCTTTTTCTTTCTCAATCAAACCAAATGAATGTTCTCGTATGAATTGAATTAATCACATGTGAACAAATGTCTAATCTAAGTGTTCTCACGAGTTCTCAATTTTTATTTGGTTCTCATTTGGATCTCCACCTATATATAATGAATGTTAACGTTCTGGAAATGAAGGACTAAGATTAACTTCTCTAGTTCCCTCATTTTTTTTTTTGTTTTCCTCTTCATCCCCACCCTATATATATGGTTCAGATAAGATTTAACACATGTGATATAACATTAGAATTTTTTAAACCATTGAAAAATAAAAAGGAAAAAAATCGTCAAAAGTATATCACGTGAGATCTCTAATTAAAGATAAAATGACGATTTCTATCGATGTAATTTTAATAGTTTATTGACTTATGGTTTGTGAGATATTTAACATCAAAGAAAATGGTGGAAATGAGTATTTGAAATGGAACAATCCTATTGTTTCTCCTATTCTTTAGTTTTTTATGATTCTTATTTGAACTTTTCTCATATATATGTGTATATATATAACGACAAACTTATAATCGAACAGGATATAACTTTTCAGATGTCTCGTAACAACCATCAACATAAGTTTGTATCAAAATCTGCCAACCACCCATATTATTGTGGGAGATGTGATCAACTAGGTTTCGGATCGAGTTTCACATGCTACAAATATGAATGCAACCTCTTTCATCACAAAGAATGTGAGGAACCTATACAAAAACTTTTGTATTACCCATTTTCGACAAAGTGCATACTGAAATTTCGTACCAGTGGATCTGGGAAGGATAATTGCTTATGTGAGGTATGTGGGAAGAAAGTTAAAAGGGTATCACTACAAATGTTTGTGCACATTTATAGTACGTTACGTGCACCCATCTTGTTTAAGCTATGAAGAAACTTTAGTAGCTATAGATGGCCTTACATTGCACCTAAAAAATGTAGCCACTACAAAGTGTTTGCATTGTGATACTAAAAGTCTTTCGTCTAAAGTTAACGGATGGGCTTATGTTTCTTCATGTGGGAATTATTGTTATCATGTTTCTTGTGTGATGGATATCATCAATAGTAACTGGAAACATGATTTTATGGCCGGAAAAAGTGATCCTTTTAAAAGTGTAAAAGAGAAGTTTCCAAAAGATATGGCTAAGAGGCATCAACTAGTTAGGGGGAGGAAGAAGGAGATTGTGGAATCGAAGAAAGTGAGTACGGTTCTTAGCGCGATATTTCACGCATTAACAGGAAACCATGTGGGTCTTATTGGTACTGCATTTACATATTTCAACCAATGAAGTTTAAGCAGAAGACGAGCGATATCATAAAGTTCGTCATGATTACATAAATTTCTATATCAATGTGTGGCTATTTTAGATATTGTAAAACCTTTTTCATTCTGTAATCTTTTTTTGGAATATAGTATATTATTGATTGATACAATAAATTAATTTAAGTTATTAATTAAGCTCCTATCAAATTGATCATTTTACTTTGATATGCGTATAATTAAAATCAGATTGCATAAATTCAAACACTCTAATCAATTATCTGCAAAAACAAAGAACAAAACTTTTTAGATAATATGTTTCAAAGCACAATCATAAACAACCCCTCATTGTGCTTTGATGGCGTTCTGTTTGTCTACGTTCCTTCTATCATCAACCAATGCGGTTTGCAAGTTGTATTCGTCAACAATGCTAACTACCAGCAATCATGAGCCACCTCTAGGAGATATTATATAAATCATGTTTTATTTACACGAAATTAGGATAACATGAGTTAAATCCATAATCACTAGTACATAAATGAGTATTTAGAGTTTAACTTTATAGCGATTTTAAAGGAAAACCGCTAATCTGCATTTAATTCGGGTACATCAAACCCACTTAAATTGAAGTAACCAATTGGTAGTGGTTATTTTTATACTGCTACGATTGAATATAATTGGGGCGGTGTAATATCGATCGCTCCACAATTTTATTTTAATTTGCAAAATTTCATTTTTAGAACACACATAAGTATAGGAAAGAGTCAAATTTAATATAATATCGAACACTCAAATACATTAAATTTGGTTAGTGAGTAGTAGGGAGTTGGCCTTTAATTTAATGATATGTATTTCCATTATATTAAAAATATACTTAATACACGGTCACTTTTTCATCTAAACATCCAAACACTAAGTAACAATATGAATCAAAGGGGTTTCGTGCCCTTTATCCACCAAAGAAAAAATATAAAGTAGTTCTCTTTTCGTGATCGTCTTTTAGACAGCAAAAGTAAGCAATACTCCTTCACAACCATGATTTCTCCTTTTAAATCATTCGGGTATCCGAGCACAAGTTCCATCTCAATGACGGGGTAGAGTTTAGCTCAAGAATTTCGACTAACATTATGTTTGGATGCAACAACTAATATATCGAGACGTTCAAAGGAAAAACGTGTTTATTACATAATATTCTTTATAAACAAAATTTCTTTTTAATTCCCGACATACTAATGAAGCTCAAAACCGGAACCTTGGAGTTGAAAAGGTGAATGTGAACATCCATTATGGGGTCTGAGTGTTTGACCAATCTACATGTGAAAGACAATATCCCTCATATTTGCTATCGTTATATATGTTATATAACACTTTATAATGATATTATGTTGAGTCTCTCTTGTACTTGATAACTATGTAATAATTTGATGTTATGTTTATAAGATTGTTACGGTGATATTATGTTTGAGAACTATGAAATAAATTTGATGTTCGAGTCAACGAGGGCGTCGTAGAAGTCTACCAAAATAAATGGTGCCAAAACTTTGCGTAAATGTACACGTTTATTCGTAAACTAAAGGACAATCTTCATAGACCAATTACATAACGAAGTCTCAGATTTAATGCATATTCTTTTCGAGCTTTTACAAAAGGAATTGCATATGTTATACCAATTGGAAATGAAGGGCCAAGATTAACTTCTCTACTTTCCTCATTTTTTTGCTTTCCTCTTGATCCCCACCCTATATATATATAACAACAAACTTATAATCTAACAAGATATAACTATTCAGATGTCTCGTGACAACCATCAACATGAGCTTGTATCAAAAGTTGCCAACTACCAATATTGTTGTGGGAGATGTCATCAACTAGGTTTCAGATTGAGTTTCACATGCAACAAACGTAAGTGCAACCTCTTTCATCACAAAGAATGTGCGGAACCTACAAAAAAAATTGGTTTACCCGTTTTCGACAAAGTGCATACTGAAATTTCGCATAAGTGGATCTGGGAAGGAAAATGTTTATGTGAGGTATGTGGGAAGAAAGTTAATGGGTATCACTACAAATGTTCGTGCACATTTATAGTACGTTAGGTTCACCCGTTTTCTTTAAGCTATGAACAAACTTTAGTATCTGAAGATTGCCTTACATTGCACCTAAAAATGTAGCCACTGCAAAGTGTTTGCATTGTGGGACTAAAAATCGTGGGTCTAAAGTTCGCGAATGGGCTTATGTGTCTTCATGTGGGAATTATTGTATCATATTTCTTGTGCGACGGATATCATCAATAGTAACTGGAATTATGATTTTATGGCCAGAAAAAGTGATCCTTTTCAAAGTGTAGAAGAGAGTTTTCCAAAGATATAGCTAAGAACCTAAGAGGAATCAACTAGTTATGGGGAGGAAGGAGATAGCGACATCGAAGAACGTGATTACGGTTCTTAGCGTGATATTTAATGCGTTAACATGAAACGATGTGGGTCTTATTGGTGCTTGTAGGTCCCTTTTGTCTAATTTAATTAATAAATACTAACAACATACGTAAGTAGAGAATAAATTCAAGCTTAAAGTTTTATTTTATTGATTTAAATCAAAGAATACTTTACAAAATTTACTGTGGAAATAGACAATACAAACTAGTTTAAGTAAACTAACTTGTGACAAATTGGCATCGACCGATCAGCAGTGAATAGGTCACTACTAATGATCAGTGATCAACACTTTGATATGCGGGGGCGCTTGGTTCGCCGACAGATAGAAATGTGATTGAATTAAAGGTCAAAGGTGAATACAAAATTTAGGGCAAAATACAAAATTATGGACATTAAATATGGTAGTTGAGTGTAGTATTTATAGTCACATAAAAGTAGCTCAAACCCAACACGTGTCAACATCATATTCGTTGGGTACATAATGAAACTTCCAATGTAATGGATGTGACATTACATCCTAAGAATAAAGTTAACTATTTACTTTATTCCTAGGTTACAGAAAATGTACAATGAATTAAATGCATACTACAATAAGTGAGCGTACATATCTTTCCAAAGATTTGCAAGCCTTATTCCATTCTGCATATAAGTCGACCTTTCTTTTATACATTGGGTATTTGTCAAACCCAATGTACTTATCAGATACAGGCTTGATCCACTGGTTAATAGAGTAGTATTTATTTTCACTTCAGTGAACTATTCTATGTCTATGTCTTCAGTCCGACTTCAACAGATGCTTCAAATTCTTGACAGTGTCAGGCTTGTGTAACTTCTTCAGAGACTAAGTATCTATCAGTGAGTGATAGATACTTTATTAAATTCTAAGTTACAAAGAAAGATTCAGTGCTAACAAATGCAGTGATTTGAATAGACCATAGATATAGTCTATGAATTGAAGAGCTTAATGTCCAGGTTGAACAGTGAGCATTTCCCTAAGTCTATTCTAGTGTCGCTGCTAACAGATGCAGTGACAGATACAACACTTATTATATTTTGTCATCTATAAATTACATGAGTAAGGTCATTGAACCAACAGTGCTGCCGCAACATTTTTAGATATTGTAAAACCTTTTTCATTTTGTAATCTATTTTGAAACATAGTATTGTATTGATTGATACAATGAATTAATTTAAATTATTAATTAAGCTCCCATCAAATTGATCATGTTACATTGAAATAAGCGTATTTAAAATCAGATTGCATACATCCAAACACTCTAGTCAATTATCTGCAAATATAAAGAACAAAACTTTTTAGATAATCTATTTCAAAGTGCAATCATAAACAACCCATTATTGTGCTTTGATGGCGTACTGTTTATCTACGTTCCTTCTATCATCAAGCAATGTTATTTGCAAGTTGTATGCGTCAACAACGCTAGCTACCAACAATCATGAGCCACCTTTAGGAGATATCATATAAATCAAGTTTTATTTACATGAAATTAGGATAACATGAGTTAAATCCATGATCACTAGTACATAAAATGAGTATTTAGAGTTTAACGTTATAGCGATTTTAAGGGAAAACCGCTAGAGTGATCAAAAAGTGGTCTAAAAAACTACCATGAAGCCATTTATCGGTCCAAAAGTGAGGTCCCAACACCACTAATGTAACGGTTTAATATAAACCGTCCGTAGTAACTGTATTTGATGCGAGTACGTTGAATCTGCTTCAATTGAGGTAACCCATTGGTAGCGGTTAATTTTATACCGCTACGATTGAATATAATTGCGGCGGTGTCATGTAGATCGCTCCACAATTTTATTTTAATTTGCAAAATTTCATTTTTAAAATACACATAAGTATAGGAAATAGTCAAATTTAATATAATATCGAACACTCAAATACATTAAATTTGGTTAGTGAGTAGTTTGGAGTTGGCATTTAATTTAATAATATGTATTCCCTTTATATTATAAATATACAAGGTCACTTTTTCATCTAAACATTCAAACACTAAGTAACAATATGAATCAAAGGGGTTTCGTGTTCTTTATCCAAAAAAGAAAAAATATAATGCAGTTCTCTTTTCGTGATCGTCTTTTAGACAACAAAATTAAACAATACTCCTTTGCAACCATGATTTCTCTGTTTAAATCCTTCGGGTATCTGAGCACAAGTTCCATCTGTTTGACGGGGTAGAGTTCAGCTCAAGAATTTCGACTAACATTATGTTTGGATGCAACAACTAATATATCGAGACGTTAAAAGGAAAAACGTGTTTATTAAATAATATTCTTTATAAAAAAAATTCTTTTTAACTCCTGACATACTAATAAAGCTCAAAACCGGAAACCGTGGAGTTGAAATGTTAATGAGAACATCCATTATGGTGTCTAAGTGTGACCAATCTACATGTGAAAGACAATATCCCTCATATTTTTTAGGGTATCGTAATATATGTTATAGAATACTTTATAGTGATATTATGTTAAGTCTCTCTTATGCTTGAGAACTATGTAATAATTTGGTGTTATGTTTAAAAGATTGTTATGGTGATATTATGTTTGAGAACTATGAAATAAATTTGATGTTATGTTATAAGATTTTTATAGTGATACTATGTTTGAGAACAATATATATGATAATTAAATTATTATATTTGCTTAGTTGTTGTTACAGATAATTATATGTAATATGTTTAAATATATAACACCCCTTAAATTACCTCAGGGTTAAAATAGTAATTTGACTCGGAAGCGATGGATAAAATAATATTATTTATTATATTATAGAAAAGACCATAAAATTTCGCGAATTTATAACATTTAACTATTTACGAACCAAAACACTTATAATTGTTATACAAAATCCACATACACGTTAATTTACAAAACATTCATAAACATATCAGAGTGATGGCACGTGTCAAACATTCTTCAAAACCACCTTCCTGCCCAACCCACAAAAGACATGCATAACCTGCAGGAAGGGAAATGGTGGAATTAGCACAAAGCTAAGTGAATGAATGTACAACTAACAATTCAACTTAGCTTAATAATCTGTTTACACTAAGCACAGTAAACACATAAACTCAAGAGGATCGGCGGTTACTGCGGAACCCTACAGCCGCGGTGGCCCACAGTAACACTTACCACAATCTGTAAAGGCCCATACAGAATAGGCCGATAACTTGGCACTACAACACAACAACACACTTTCCAGCGACAACACATGTATCTGGAATGTGTGTTGAACACAGTAGTAGCCAAGTCCAATCGCAATTGACCTCTGAATACACAGATGCCCGAAGGCCACATATGCATAACAAGCAGGTATTCACAATCATAAATCAGACTAAACAGTCTATCAAGTCTACGTTACTTGTTGTAACCACATCATTACAACTAACTCAAATTATGAGTTGCAGATCCACTCACCTGACTGCTACCGTTCACTTCTCAGAATTCTTATATTACTGAGTCTTTGACTGATCTGAGAATACAACAGATAATGAGTTAGTAACTCACCTTGAAATCGTATAACATGTCTCAATGTATATTATCCAGATAATAAACAATTATCAAGTTACAATTTATCTGTTATAACCGCTGTACAACTATCAATTATATCAATTTATAAAAAAAATTTGCTTATTTAATTATTTACTCAATTAACCAAATTTTCGAATCATTATTATAACATATTTAATCAAACAGGTGACCCCTGTATTCAAGGAATAATGAAAGTTTGATCCGCAGTTAAAAAGGAATCTTTCAATTTTGGTCGCTAAAAGTATAACCTTTTACTTATGCATTTTCAAAATTTGCACAGCCACTAGCGACATTGCAATATCGCCACTAGCGATATTGCAATATCGCCAATAGCGACATTGCAATATCGCCACTAGCGATATTGCAATATCGCCACTAGCGATATTGCAAGCGAAATTAATCGCGATATTGGGTAGCGATATTGGAGGGCGATATTGCAATATCGCTAAACCAGTTCATCCTGCGAACTGGGCAGAAACAGTTCGGTTTTCACCAAAAAATTTCACCAAAAATCGATTCTAAGCTGTTTTTACCAAACAAACACTTCAACACATCATAAACACATGAACAAACATCTGAAACACCTCAATTTAACATATGAACACATAATCAACTAATAATCAACTAATAATCAACTAATTTTCTATTTTTTAGTAAAAACCCAAAAAAAAACGAATTAAAACTTACATTTAACTCGATTAAATCCACAGGAACGAGTTGTAAACTTGTTATTTACTGAATTCCAAGCTAAACAACTAAATTTGAAGGTGATTTGAACTTGATTTGGGCTTTAATTGAAAGTGTGTGTGTTCTTGGTGTTTTAGTGTGTGTTTTAGTGTGAGATGAAGAAGAAGAAGAAATGAGATGATAATGGGCTGATTTCCAGATTTGGGTTTATATATATAATGATTTACGTATACTACGATGTATTATTATCATTAATCTAGCACACGATGGTATTAGTTATAATAGTTAGGCTAATCCGTATTTTAAACTAAAAATACCGTAATTCCCATTTAATTATTCCTAACCATAATACATTCAAACATTTCATATAAATTAACTCGATTAAATAAAGCAAATTTACCTAAAAATACTAGGCCATTGGGGAGGATGTTACAAATCTACCCTCCTTAAAAAGATTTCGTCCTCGAAATCTAATCTCTAACAAATAATCTAGGGTATCGAGATTGCATCAATTCCTCAGTCTCCCAAGTAAGATTCGAACCTAAGCTATGCTTCCATTTAACTAGCACCATCGGTATTTGTTTCTTTCTTAATCTAGTAACCTTTCTATCTAGGACTTCAATGGGCTCCTCTACTAACTTCTGATTTAAATCAACGAGCAAGTCCTCCAAAGGAAGAATTTGAGATTGGTCTTCAACATTGCACTTCCTCAAATAGCATACATTAAAAGTATCATGAATTCCCGAAAGTTCTGGAGGAAGATCAAGTGTAACCGACTGATCATTAACCACGCTTCTAATTTTGAAAGGACCGATATATCTAGGAGCTAGTTTTCCACGCTTTCCAAATCTAATCACGCCTTTCCAAGGAGAAACTTTCAGATATACCAACTCCCCCTCAACAAAAGTAACTGGTCGTCGACGTGGATCAGCATACTGTTTCTGTCTATCTCGGGCTATTTTCAATTTCTCACGAGCAATCGCAACTTTATCAGCTGTTATCTGCACAATATCAGGACCCGAAAACTGTTTCTCACCGGCCTCTAACCAACATGTGGGCGTTCTACAGCGTCGCCCATACAACATCTCATACGGAGGCATCCCAATACTTGAATGATAAGAATTGTTGTAAGCAAACTCAATCAACGGTAGGTGAGAATCCCAAGAACCTCCATACTCAATCACACAAGCACACAACATATCCTCAAGTGTTTGAATAGTTCTCTCTGACTGACCGTCTGTCTGAGGATGATAAGCTGTACTGAGATTAACTCGGGTGCCCAACTCATGCTGCAAACTCTGCCAAAATCGCGAAATAAATCTGGAGTCTCTGTCTGAAACAATCGATAATGGAATCCCATGCCTCGAAACAATCTCATTAATATACAACTGCGACAATTTACTTAACGAAGCAGTCTCACAGGTAGCAAGGAAATGAGCACTTTTGGTCAATCTATCAACAATAACCCAAATCATATCATTACCTCTGGGCGTTCGAGGCAGCTTAGTCACAAAATCCATAGTTATGTGTTCCCACTTCCATTCAGGAATCTCAAGCTGTTTCAATGATCCGTACGGTTTCTGATGCTCAGCTTTAACCTGGGAACAGATATGACAGGAACCAACAAACCGTGCCACATCAGTCTTCATCGTTGGCCACCAATACAGTGGTTTCAAATCACGATACATTTTTGTACTCCCTGGATGAATCGATAATCTGGATTTATGAGCCTCTGTTAAAATTACCTCCCGAAGTCCACCAATCAAAGGAATCCACACCCGAGACTGGAAAGTCTTTAATCCTCTAGAATCTTCAATCAATAAATCCTTCCTTTTAATCATGATCTCAGATTTAAGATTAGTATCCATCAAGGCCTCCAACTGAGCAGCTTTTATTTGATCCAATAAATCACATGAAATTTCTAAACGCATAAAATAAATCTTGTCAGAGGATGTCTTTCTACTCAATGCATCAGCTACCACATTAGCTTTCCCTGGATGATAACGAATCTCACAATCATAATCTTTAATTAATTCTAACCATCGTCTCTGACGCATGTTCAACTCTTTCTGGGAAAACACATATTGAAGACTCTTGTGATCTGTACAAATTACGCATTTAGTTCCATACAAATAATGTCTCCATAATTTCAAAGCGAACACAACTGACGCAAGTTCCAAATCATGAGTAGGATAATTCTTTTCGTGAGGTTTAAGCTGACGAGAAGCATAAGCAATCACCCGATCTCGCTGCATAAGAACGCAACCCAAACCCGCAAAAGAAGCATCACAATAAACAATAAAGTCGTTTAATCCATCAGGTAACGCTAACACTGGAGCCTGACATAACAATTGCTTTAAATTCTGAAAAGCTGTTTCCTGTTGATCAGTCCACTGAAATTTAACATCTTTACGGGTCAATTTAGTCAACGGGCCAGCAATCTTAGAAAAATCCTTTATAAACTTTCTGTAATAACCAGCTAACCCAAGAAAACTCTTAATCTCAGAGGGTGATTTAGGTGCACTCCAATTCATGACAGCTTCAACTTTAGATGGATCCACTTTTACCCCATCTTTACAGATTACATGCCCCAAAAACTGTACCTCCCGCAACCAGAATTCACATTTTGAAAATTTAGCATACAACTGTTCTTTTCTTAAAGTTTCAAGTACAATTCGCAAATGCTTTTCATGATCAGCCTCAGATTTCGAATAAACCAAAATGTCATCAATAAACACAATAACGAATTTGTCAAGGAAAGATCGACAGACACGATTCATTAAATCCATGAAAACTGCAGGAGCATTTGTCAAACCAAACGGCATAACCAGAAACTCATAGTGACCATACCTAGTACGAAAAGCAGTCTTAGGAATATCCTCCTCGCGCACCCGTACCTGATGATAACCAGACCTCAAATCGATTTTGGAGAAATATGACGAACCCTGTAACTGATCAAACAAATCATCGATTCTAGGCAACGGATATTTATTCTTAACCGTTCTCTTATTCAGCTCCCTATAATCAATACACATGCGCATAGTACCATCCTTCTTTTTAACAAACAAAACTGGTGCACCCCAAGGAGAAGTACTCGATCTAATGAAGCCTTTATCAAGCAACTCCTGAATTTGATTCATCATCTCACGGATTTCAGAAGGAGCTAATCTATAGGGAGACTTAGCTATTGGATTCGAACCAGGAATCAGATCAATACTAAATTCTACATCTCTAATCGGTGGTAAACCAGGCAATTCATCAGGGAAAACATCAGAGAAATCAGAAACCACTCGGACATCAGACATAGATTTCTTTTCTAACTTCGCATCAATGACATAAGCTAAGTAAGACTCACAACCCTTAGCTATAGATTTCCTGGCTTTCATCACAGAAATTAAGGGAACAGACCCTTTCTCACGATCTCCTCGAGCCACTACGTATGACCCTTCAGAAATAGGGATTTTAATCAACTTCTTATGGCATTCTATACTTGCTTTATTCTGACTTAACCAGTCCATACCAATAACTACATCAAAACTAGAAATGTGCATCAACAAAAACGACATCGGAAAAGTGTGACCCTCAATCAAGATGCTAACTCCAGTTACCGAAGAGGTAACAGGAACCGACCTACCACTAGCTATTTCCACCTCAATAGGTTTTGCAATCACATTAGGAGTCACATTCAATTTATCACAGAAATATGCAGAAATGAAAGAACAATTTGCACCAGAGTCAAACAAAACACGTGCTGGAACAGAGTTAATGAGAAAAGTACCAGTAATCACATCTTCAGTTCTGACAGCCTCATCGACTGTCATTTGAAAAGCCCGACTTGATGCTGGTGGCGCATTCTTCCTTTTCTGGCCAGAAAATGACGATCCCCCAACCATACCTGATCCTAATCTTCCCGCCTCCGGGCATTGACCAGCTCGATGCCCTTCCTTCTTGCAATTCCAACAAACAAAATTTGAATAGCTACAATCCTTAGGTTCATGACCAAATCCCCCACATTTGACACATCGATTTGTTTGCGCGGAACATGGTCCATTATGCCTCGCCTTACACCTACTACACCAATTAGACCTGTCACTCGCATTGTTCCGGTTACCCAAATTCCTGTTCTGCGAACCACCCTGCCATTTCTGTTTACCCTTTCCCGAAGAACTTCCAGAATGCCTATGAGAAAACTTATCCTTATTCAGTGCCTCTCGAGCCCTCAAGTCACCATCCACAGATCGGGCGAGATTATAAGCTTGGGATAATGAGGACGCCATTCTCACAGTAGTACGGTACTCCGGAGGTAATGTTCCCACAAAATGTTCTATTTTAGTTCTATCATCAGGAACCCATTGCTGAACAAATCTCAATTTCTCTGAAAATTGCGTAATTAGCTCATCAATAGACATCTTATCAGTTTTCTGCAATTCCATAAATTCTCTTCTAATACGAGCCATCTCAAAATCAGAACAAAATTGCCTGCACACTTCATTGTAAAAATCAGACCAACGAATGCACTCTCTTTGCTGAGGTGACAAGGTAGCTGTTATCGAGTCCCACCATGTCATAGCTTGACCCTTCAAAAGTTGAACAGCATAAGGGACTTTAACCTCATCTTCACAACGACATACCTCGAACTTTCTTTCTACATCTCTCAACCAATCCAAAGTCACCGAAGGATTAGAACTGCCATAATATTCTGAAGGTTTGCATGCCATAAAAGTCTTGAAAGAACACATCTTATGTACTGGAGGAAATCGGTAATCAATTGGTCCTGAACTCACATATGGCATCGAAACTTGATGTGATGTACCAAACGAGTGTTGAGGCTGAGAATAAAAAGGTAAAGATGATGGTAGCTGAGTTGAGGATACTGGTGGTTGAGAAATTCGGGTCTCATTCCTCTGTCTATAATCCCGAAGTTCTTGTAACTCATCCTCTAGTTGCAAAATATATTCATCTCGGTCCATATCCACATGAGCTGAAAAAGATGTACCATTATGACCCTGTCTATCATCTGGGTGATCATGCTGAGAAATATCGGTCCTGGAGACGTTATTAGGGGTAATGGTTGGTTGCTCGTTATCTGCCATGTCTGTCAACACAACACAGCTCACAAACCGTTAATCGTTAGGGCCTAAGGTACAACTCAATTCACTTACACTACTAAATCCCACACCTTGGAATGTTTGACAAAATTCGTACAGATTTGGGATTGAACACTTACCAATGTACAATTCACCCAAATCTATGCTCTGATACCAACTTATAACACCCCTTAAATTACCTCAGGGTTAAAATAGTAATTTGACTCGGAAGCGATGGATAAAATAATATTATTTATTATATTATAGAAAAGACCATAAAATTTCGCGAATTTATAACATTTAACTATTTACGAACCAAAACACTTATAATTGTTATACAAAATCCACATACACGTTAATTTACAAAACATTCATAAACATATCAGAGTGATGGCACGTGTCAAACATTCTTCAAAACCACCTTCCTGCCCAACCCACAAAAGACATGCATAACCTGCAGGAAGGGAAATGGTGGAATTAGCACAAAGCTAAGTGAATGAATGTACAACTAACAATTCAACTTAGCTTAATAATCTGTTTACACTAAGCACAGTAAACACATAAACTCAAGAGGATCGGCGGTTACTGCGGAACCCTACAGCCGCGGTGGCCCACAGTAACACTTACCACAATCTGTAAAGGCCCATACAGAATAGGCCGATAACTTGGCACTACAACACAACAACACACTTTCCAGCGACAACACATGTATCTGGAATGTGTGTTGAACACAGTAGTAGCCAAGTCCAATCGCAATTGACCTCTGAATACACAGATGCCCGAAGGCCACATATGCATAACAAGCAGGTATTCACAATCATAAATCAGACTAAACAGTCTATCAAGTCTACGTTACTTGTTGTAACCACATCATTACAACTAACTCAAATTATGAGTTGCAGATCCACTCACCTGACTGCTACCGTTCACTTCTCAGAATTCTTATATTACTGAGTCTTTGACTGATCTGAGAATACAACAGATAATGAGTTAGTAACTCACCTTGAAATCGTATAACATGTCTCAATGTATATTATCCAGATAATAAACAATTATCAAGTTACAATTTATCTGTTATAACCGCTGTACAACTATCAATTATATCAATTTATAAAAAAAATTTGCTTATTTAATTATTTACTCAATTAACCAAATTTTCGAATCATTATTATAACATATTTAATCAAACAGGTGACCCCTGTATTCAAGGAATAATGAAAGTTTGATCCGCAGTTAAAAAGGAATCTTTCAATTTTGGTCGCTAAAAGTATAACCTTTTACTTATGCATTTTCAAAATTTGCACAGCCACTAGCGACATTGCAATATCGCCACTAGCGATATTGCAATATCGCCAATAGCGACATTGCAATATCGCCACTAGCGATATTGCAATATCGCCACTAGCGATATTGCAAGCGAAATTAATCGCGATATTGGGTAGCGATATTGGAGGGCGATATTGCAATATCGCTAAACCAGTTCATCCTGCGAACTGGGCAGAAACAGTTCGGTTTTCACCAAAAAATTTCACCAAAAATCGATTCTAAGCTGTTTTTACCAAACAAACACTTCAACACATCATAAACACATGAACAAACATCTGAAACACCTCAATTTAACATATGAACACATAATCAACTAATAATCAACTAATAATCAACTAATTTTCTATTTTTTAGTAAAAACCCAAAAAAAAACGAATTAAAACTTACATTTAACTCGATTAAATCCACAGGAACGAGTTGTAAACTTGTTATTTACTGAATTCCAAGCTAAACAACTAAATTTGAAGGTGATTTGAACTTGATTTGGGCTTTAATTGAAAGTGTGTGTGTTCTTGGTGTTTTAGTGTGTGTTTTAGTGTGAGATGAAGAAGAAGAAGAAATGAGATGATAATGGGCTGATTTCCAGATTTGGGTTTATATATATAATGATTTACGTATACTACGATGTATTATTATCATTAATCTAGCACACGATGGTATTAGTTATAATAGTTAGGCTAATCCGTATTTTAAACTAAAAATACCGTAATTCCCATTTAATTATTCCTAACCATAATACATTCAAACATTTCATATAAATTAACTCGATTAAATAAAGCAAATTTACCTAAAAATACTAGGCCATTGGGGAGGATGTTACAAAATATCACGTTATATATGGCACCTCTACAAACAAGCTAGCATTATATCCATCAGAGGATTGTCTACAAAAATAGGTAACTTGATAATATTGGCAGTCATAGTAATATAATAAAAACTATTATTATTAATTACTACTTCATAAAAAACATTACATAATTTATTGATCAGGCCAAGCTTAAAAGGTTGGGTATTGACCGTGACAGGGTGAAAAGGAATATACAAAGGCTAGGTATTGAGCGGCACAAGACCAAAAGGTACTAGTTGAAGAGGTTATATTAGAATTAAGGCAGTAGTGTTGTAATCTAGACTGGTTTTAGGTTAACCGCTTCTAGTTTTGTTGATTTAATTTTGGTAGTTGGGGTCAACTTGGAAGGTCGATGATATTATCAATGTGGTTGTTGTGGGCATTTGAAAGTTTGCATTTAATTCAATTGATAATTAAAGTTATTAATTACATGCGTGGAAGAATGTATATTTAATCCGATTTTATTACTCATTTGTTTTCATATTCATATTTCTATTTACGACACATTTTTTAAATATATATATATATATATATAAACTTATTCTAACAATAGTGGAATCTGGTTGTACATCTTCTTTGCCAAACAAAAACCACTCATTTTAAAAATCAAATATTGAAAACAAAGGTTACTAGGCTTATCGAAGTCAAAAGATAAGGAACTCAGGCTAAAACTTTGGGTCTTGAATGATAGTGCGGGTGACTCATCTCGTAAGAAGGTAGTTTTGATAAATCAACTAAATAATTGTCGTGGTGATGATGCTTTCTACTTAAGGTTGTTTCTCAATAGATATTTTATTCAGGATGTGAAACACCAACTTAAAATTTAAGAAATGCTCGATATTATTAATAAATCTATAAAAAAAAAAAAAAAAAAAGAATAACATCCTTGAGACATTGAAAGAAGTTTACAAAATATTATATATATTTAATAATGTTTATAATTTTGGATATGGATCACTTGAGCTTAAAATTATTTAATGAAACTTAATTTCGTTATATTTATTATTCAATTTACTTTATTTCTATATATGAACAATTTGTTGATTCAAATTAAAAATTATGTAAATTCACTTTTAATATACTAGATTTATATATATGTGTGAAATGATATGATGTATTTAAGTACATTAAGTTGCATATATGTGCATGCATGTTCCTATAATACTTTATATATAGTGAAAGGTTCAAATGAGAACTAAAAAAATTGTCAAAAACCGTGGGAATTAATGTGAACCTTTGATCTTGTAAATGGGTGGTTAATATCGAATGTGGTACAATTTATAATTAAAGACAGGGTCATGTGATGTATTGTAAACGGGTTAGGGGCATTATTGGAATTTATTACATATATTAATTAGAATAATTAAGTCTACCACCTGCCATAATTTTCTCATTATTAATATTCTCTCAAATCGATACATTATATCACCTTCTTTGTTTCAGTCAAGAATGTCAAATGCTACTATGGCCTATTGGACAACAACGAATCCACCGGCTCAACACAAAAAATCCACCGTCGTGAACGTTGTTCCAATCGCATCCACTTTATTTTACAATTCTTTCTTTAGTTTTTATTTTTATTTTTATTGGGTTTGTATTTGTGCTTACAGATTGAGTTTGTGGTTATTACATTCTGATTTTTGGGTTTCTTTAATCTGTTTGTTCTAACAATTAATGAGATGATCAGTTTTTATTAATGTTATATTATAGTGTTATGTTTACTATTCTGAATATTACGACGTTGTGCAAATCAAGCACCAAATGTATGAACCCAAACTGGCTGTGGATGAAACTATAGTGAAGATGATAAAGACTACATGTTACACGTACGTAACGACACATCAAAGATGAGGAAGAACAAATGTTCACATGTGCACACAACGAATGTTCACATATGCACAACACATTATATTTGTTCACATCTGAACATTAGCCTAGGAAAAAAGAACAAAAACAAAAAGAATGCATTGTAAACGGGTTTCTAAAAGAAGAAGACGATCTTCATGACTATGACCTGATGATGAAAGCAGTGATGTTTCGCATATTCTTGTTAATAGAATATTTTCGGTGTACATTTCCTTTGATATGTTCTCAATAGTTTCCAATGTTTTTGGGCAATTAATATTGAGTCGGTTCGATTTGCATACGAAGAAGATGAATCTCATGAAGAAGACGAAAATTATGTTTCGATAATGATCATCTGAAGATCGAGAAAAAAGTAGTGCTTGTTCACCTGTGCACATCATGTTTTTGCATACGAATACGATAAACGGTGTTTAAAGGCACAAGAGACCATGGAGCAATCAGTACATTCACACGTGCACAAGGGGTGTTGACAATATGTTCTTCACATTATATTAATGATAAGTTCTTTTGCGTCTTTGTAATATGTTCTTCACATTATTTAATGACAAGTTCTTTTGCGTCTTTGCAACCAAACAAAACTTATAACTTATAATAGGATATATACGAAGTACACACAATCCAGACAAAAGCCACAATCACTCATGATATTAACTTTATTTTGTTAAAATTTTTCACAAATTTTGAAGTCTCATTGATGATCAGAATTTCCGATCGGTATATGGTAGCTGGAGTAACGCACGTAGATAAAGGAGAAATATATAATTAATCATATCTCAAAACGTACAAGGCAAAAAGCCATTTTACTATCATGCCCTTTTACATTTAAAATAATAACTCAAATAGAAAAACAATATTGAATTTGATCAATGGTTAGAATTTGATTCTCGCAGTTCTTAACATTCTTTTAGTTCTCGTTTGAACCTAACCATATACATATATATATATATATTTAATAAAACTATTAATTAAATACTCAAATAACCGCTACACAACAATACTACAAACGGCTCCAAACTTATATTTTCTAAGAACTTTTGTGTTAAAGAAATGCGATGTCACACTGTTTTCATTATTAAATACTCAATAGTTGCTCTACAACAATATCACAAACCGCTCAAAAAATAACACAACGTGAATTGCAAAATCATAATAAATCAGGTTAAATTAATATTAAATTCTACTCGATTTAGTTAAACGATTACTATTTGGTGTTACTATTGAACTCTCAATTCCGCAACTTCCAATTAAAATTAAATGCTACTCGGCTTTCTGAAATGGATAAGTCTCCTCAATTTCTTAAAAGATAAAATATTGTTACATTAAATAGTAAATACATAGTAGTAATACTCTTGCTTACTACATAAGTATCAATTAAATAGTTTTCTTTGCTAATATATTCATTATAAACATTCAAATAACAAGTAACCAAATGGAACTTAACGCCGACTACAAGACAAACATGATTGAAAAATTGGATGCTAAGGTGAACAACAATTTTTAAATGAAATCTAAAGTATGTACATGCAAGAAAATTTTGATGAAATAAGGAGGATGATGAATGAACTTGAGAAGTAACCTTCTTCATATTTGAAAGAATCTGCTATTGATTCTCTTGAAAAGTTTTCAAATTCGAAGGAATATATTTAATGCAATTCTCTCATTTGTTATCTTCGTTTGACAAAAGCAAAGAAAAAAATTCATTTATCCTCGTACCACGTAAAGAGCCTGCTATTTGTTTTTTGATTCATTATCCTCAATATTTATATATGTATTTTGGTTTAATGAAACGATATCTATGTTTATCAAGTAATTATATATTTGTGTGTTTGTTAAAAATTTTATATTTGTGTTTGCTTTAAATTTAAAAAATAAAAAAAACTTATGTTATTAAAAAAATACCTAATGCTCAAAAATACAATCGCTCCAAAACTCTTAAACAAGCATTCCTAACTTATTTAATGTAATTAAAATATTACCATGCTTAATAACCGCTCCAAAACTAATCAGCTCACCGCTCCAAATAAACAACTAAATAATTCGGGATGTATATAATTCGGGAAAGTAAATAAGGAAGAAATGTTCAAACACATTCGGGAGTTGTATACATTTATGTGAGTAATATGACCGATTTCCCATTCATGAAACTGTGGATACATGGCCTTTCTTCAATATGTTCTGTGATTTTAGAACACCGATATAAGTGTACTAAATTAGAGAATTAGTCAACCAACACATTCAAGAAGCATCCTAATTCAAATGTATTTCACTCTATTTTGACATACATTTTACCAACACTTTTCTTTTAAATAGCGAAGTTTGTGCTCTGACTCTTCCATTTAGTCATTATAATTTTCTTAATATGTTTCTTCACATAAAATCCACAAATTACAGTATGTAAATGTACAAGTCCCCTCCAGTTATCTTCAATCAGCAAAAGAATGTAACTTTGTCCATTAAATCTCTCTGCAACCTAAACATATTCTGTTTAAGTAACATTAACAGTTTTGTCAAAACTAGAAACAAATTTGATGACTGTTCGTTTAACAAAATAACTTGTAACAAAATTGAGCTCAGAAGTATGCGTATCATTTCAGAGACAATGTCTCATAAGTCCAGACATAAAAATATTTGCATATTCATCATCGCACAAACCAAATACTTTAATCTCAGAGTTGAATCCATAATGGATATACGCAGACAATCAACATTGCATCATTTCAGACCGCCCGTCTGCTACAATCTCATCATCGAATCAAACAACACTTTAATTCAAAACAATAACGCAATTTTTAATATCAGATTGCAATATATAAAATATGGTTGGTAGGATAAAAACATCAGACAATAATTTGAGAGTTGTTTTTCCACATTAAAGAAATTCAGTGTGTAGTATAAGATAATTTGTATTGCATCATTTGCCTTCCTACCAAACCATAAAAATCAAAACAAAATTAATTAAGATCAAAAAAATATATTATTAACAAATAAATATAAAAATGGCATCAGATAATAAGCGGAGTTTTGTAGTCACCACGGTTAATCAGTGTGTTAAGCATAAAACCTGAAATTTCATCATTTGCCATTATTTATTCCAATATATATTGTAAAAAATAAAAAGAAATATAGGAAGGACCATTTGACACTAAAGCAATTTCATAAAGAATGCAATGCGTTGGTAAGCCTTTCTATATGAACTATATGCATCAGTTATATCTCCTTAATTAATTTTAAATTAAATATCAAGGAGAGGGTAAAACAGATGCAATATTGAATCTTCAAACACAAATTAGTGCAGATTATTATGCTTTTGAAAACAACTGCTTCAAATTGAAGAAATGAAACGTAAAGATTAAGAAGAGATAACTCTGTATTACCGTAATTGATTTCGAAAACGATGGAATCGTAGTGTTGATTTTGAAACTAAGAGGCGTAACGGGATTAAGTAGGGATTTAAAATAGTAGCTAGGGTTTGCATTTTGTGATTTGTAGATGGTATATTCATAATAATGGGCCAATAATTAGTTGGGCTCATTATAAAAGTAACAGGGCCAGGGATATCTAGTATAAAGCCCAGTTATTATTGGTTAAATGAGTACACTTTAATCCGATTTTTATAAATGATTATCAAAAATTATCACTGTTTTAATCAGTTCTTCTAAAATCATTTTAACCATGTTTGATATTTGCTTGGTTGATGAAGTTCAGACTTCAAATCTTCTTTAATGATATTCAAATAACTAAAAGTTCATCTAATTACGGAAAGATTTTATCCAAACACTTTAAAGTTATCTAAATCTAAATCTAAATAAACTACTAAGGGAACGATGTAACAAATTTGAGGCTGAGGTCATCTACCAAAGTTCACGATTGGAAAACAAACAGATGACAAGAGTGTTTCATGAAAATGCAAAATTATATCGCAGAGATGATTCCATGGAAATTGCTTCGTTCCTTTTAACACTCGATTTTTATCGCGACCAGAACTCGATTTATACCTCATTGGGATTATTGTATTATGTTAATTTCCTCAACTTATACCTCATGTCCATGCCTTCTTGACCGGGCTTATTTGTGCATCTTGGTGAGGAAAAATAATAAATTTCAACAAGTTCTAAACTAGTCCGTTTACTGTCACTAATGGTCAACATGATTACATTTATTCATGAAGTGTTGAATTAGTGACCAATTTTATTGTCAACGATTGTTATAGACTCATAACAGTGTAGTAACAAATTTGATTTTTCTTGTCCTTCGTAGCCATTGAACTTTGATTTTTTTTGTCCTTCGAGACCATTATACGCATCATCCATCGGGAGATCTAGTAAACAATTGATGATATAATCATGTTTATAGATTTGATGTTGTGCGGTTGAATCGTAATTTGAAAAGGTAAAAAAATAAAAATAAATAAAAGATACGCATGAAACGACATCGCTTTATGTAAGCAAAATACTTTTCATTCGAACGAGAGTTTCAAACTACATATAAGTTTTAATATATAAAACGATGTCGTTTCAAGTGTATCTTTCAATTTTTTTAAGTTTTTTTACGATTCTATGTTAGAAAATCAAATATATAAAATTGATCACATCAACAATTGTTTATTAGATTTTCTTATGAATTATGCGAATAATGATCGAAAGGACAAAAAAAGTTCAAATTTTAATGGCCTTGAAAAACAAAATGAAAAATACAATGATTGAAGAAATGAAACGCAAATTATTATTTTAAGAAAAACTTCAATTGTATTTGTTTTTTCATGCATTTCTTGAAAATATGACACTTGTATGGCCAAGTGGCCAACTGGATCACCACATTTAACAGCGTATTCTTGGGCCTTTTAATGGGCTTTTGAAGTCCATATCTTACATGTTTTTATCGTAACAATATAACTTTTTGTGAAAATATTTTTAGTAATAGCACCTACGATAGTTTAAGTTGTTTAAAAGTTGTTTTGTAATTTCACATCATTTTATATTTGTTTAGATAAAGTGTTAAACTTTACCTTTCAATGAAAAACGTTTTTTAGAAGCTTTTTTCTATCTAAATTTATATTTATAGTTATGCTTTTTAAGAAGTTAACAAGTTTATCTCTTTCCATATCAATTGTTTTATAAAACACCATTTACGTTACTGTAGTATATTATTTTGAAATATTATGAAAAGTTCTTTTTTTGAAAATATTAAAAAAGATTTCAATTTACAAATAAAATAAAAGGCTACGTGAGGTCGTTAAGCAATTCTGAAACAATTAGACCATTGTTTAAACAATTGGACCATTGCTTTCAAGTCTAGTGTTCCAAATAACTGACCAAGCTATATATCATGTGTTTATTTTAGTTTAATTAATTAATTTGGATTAAGGAAGCAAAGTTAAAAATAAAATTTAAGAGGGGATCAAATGAAAATTAACTAGCAAAAAAGTCATTGAGTAAAAACTCTATTTTGACAAATCTTTTGTCAAGAAAAACTTTTAGCTTCAATGATATTAAGCTTTTCAAAAGCTTTATTTGTTAAGAAAATTTTTAAAAAGACTTCTTACCGAAAATGCTCTAAATATTATTATCATATTTTATTATTATTATATTCTATATACACATAGATAAAATAAGATTGGAATACTTCACAAAAAGGTTGCCTACCTATGCACGTTTGACTAGTATCGATATCAATCATGAGTTTAGGTTATCCACTTCCATGTCAGGTATATTGTTTAATCATCATTAACCAAATACAAATCATAATAAGGTAGTCTTTTTAATTTAACGGTTTAGATTGTATGGTTTTTACTATTTCACAAAAGAAAGAAGATGATATTTATTTATATCTATTTTGTAGTTTATATCTATCATTGAAAGAGGATATAATTGAGAAATCTGAGCCCTTCATTATTTTTCACCATTTATAATTCAACGATCTTAATTTATTTCGTATAATTACATTTAAGACCCCTTAAATATTTAATGTATTTATTCAAATTAAAAAACTAAACCAAATTTTTTATAAATTTATAAAAATTAAAGAGTCTATAAACTATATAAGAAAATTGGTCACAATATTTTATTCATTCTATTAAAATTAAATTTGTCCCGCATTATAGCAGGTCTATAAACTATATAAAAAAATCGACCAAATAAAAATTTAAATTAACCGCGTCATTGTGGGTCTATAAACTATATAAAAAATCGATCGCAATATTTTATTCGTTTAAAAATTAAATTCGTTTGACGTTATCGCAGATCTATAGACTGTTTAAAAAATCAACCAAATATTTTATTAATTTATAAAAATGAAATTCGTCTCGAGTTATCGCGGGTCAATAAACTATATATAAAATGGCCACAATATTTTATTAATTTATTACAATTAAACTCGTCCAGCGTTATCGCGGGTCTATAAACTATATAAAAAAATCACATTTTTATACTGAAGATGGATACAGGTGGAAGAAACTTTGGGATTTTGGAAGTCTTTAGCCTATAAATACCACCACCCTACTACACCATCAACACACCTCAGCCTACACCTCTCATTCTACACACACTCCATACACATTCACCAACAAACACTAGTTGGTTGTGTCTCTCTCTACTTTCTCTCTCTAAATTACTTTAATTAATTTAGAGAGAGATAAGTCTGAGATTACGAGTAATATTTAGTTTTTTTTATTAATTCGTCATAATGTTCTTGTTTATTGTTTGTGATTTATTAATATTAGAAATGTTTTTTGTCATGCATTGTGAGTAGTTGTTTTATATGCATTCCATAAATTAGATAGATGTAATTGAGGATGATGTTAAATTAATCTTTTAAACCTATAAATGAGGTTTATTAAATTTGTATTTGGCTAAATCTATCATGCACTAGACTTACTTTACAGATCACCCTTTCGAGTTTTTCACGTAGCTATCATTTTAGTAATAGAATCTTCAAATCTAAATTACAGTAGATAATTATTTTTGTCATTGTATGAAACAACGAAAATACCATAAATCAGTTGAGTCCATGGTATAGTGATGGAAACACCACTGAGTGTAGTACAATCGTGGAAACCATGAAAAGGCCGTAGGTATATTACATCGTGAATTACCAAAAGTTATCCTTCTAGAACATAGTCTAAACATCAAAACTATAGATCTACCGAAATACGTTAGATCCATCGTAAATAAGTTTATGGATAAACAACTTATTGAGCATTTAAAATATAATAGTATGAGTATAGGAATGAAAGCTAAGACTCGATTGTAGTCTTAGATGCTTAAACCTCTAGACTCTACATACTTGAGAGTTTGGCATACAAAGTTAATAATCAATACACATTTAGATAATAATACATAGACTTAGGTGTTAAGAAATGTCAGATATAACAAAACAGTATGTTACCTTATTCATCCACCCATGATATCTTTCCAGAGGGTCAGTAGTCCTTATGAGACAATGTTGGGGGGTTGAGCGGCCTGATCTGATCAGAATCATAATAGCTTAGTACTCAGTGACGTACCAACTTATAATTGAAAAATGGTAGGGTTCTAGTGTTTACCCAAGGTTCATTTATTATCTAACTAAGGGTGTCCGCATCTATCTTTATAATGAACATCATCCTAGCAATACACTATGCTAAGTCATAGAAAATCACGTTTTCTTTATTCTTAAGTGTTACATAAATGCTAGCTTACTTTATTTTGATGTTTTAGTAATTTAATTAGATAGAAAACAAAACAACCACCTATCAAACTATTATTAAATCCAGTTGAAGTACCATAGATAACAAACCTTCTTAAATTTTCATGTATGTTATAGTTTAAAGAACAACACATGAGTCATACCTACTGCTTAGTACCCTAATAATAACCTTATTAGTACCGTAAATAGTAGGTACCCATCAACTGTAAATTTAAAACACACTGATCGTGAAATTCAGTCACCGTTCGATATTCACCCTGATAACGCTCGACATGACTAGCCGTTTAGTGTGCATCAATAGTTATTCTTGTAGAATTTGATCAAGGTGTAACACGCTACATATCAATCCAAGACCATTAAAAGCTTCTAAAAGTTTTAACAAAGTTCAACACTGGAAGATACTGCATACATACATATAAACCATCAAAATACATGTTCTTGTACCCACTTTTTACATATTAAACTTAACATAAGAGTTTCGGGGAATCATCAACCCGGATGTGATAAACTAAGCAAGTTAATAACCCAAAAGCATAAGCTACTATATACCAAAAGATGACAATCCTTGCTTCCGAACCGAACAATCAACGATCAACTACTCGCTCTTTACCCTTATCCGCTTTTCCTGAAATGTTTGCCACTAAAATGATAATCTACGAAGCTTAGTGAGTTTAAATGGATATACAAGGTATACAAGGTATTCAAGGAAGAATTCTCAACAAATTTACTATTGGGATATAAGATCACTAGGACGAAACAATGACAATTAACTTTCAATGGTTTATCAATCACATATCACATCAAACAAGCATAAAAGATTACTCAATCTCATAATATGCATAACTTATATAATATCCAAAGATCAATGTATAACACGCGAGACAGAAACATAAGGTTTGGCACCACAATCCGTGATCTTCCTCCCCGGATGTAGCCCAAACCCTCTACTCACCCCCTACCTAACCACCCTCCTTCCCCGGGTCTGATGAGTAAGGAACAGCCCCTCCGGTTGTCTCACCCGGACCTCCATGGGTTATCCGGACACAATTCATCACATATACAAACATACTATTTCATGTAATGAGCATTATACAACAAGGATCATAGCACGAAGGATAGTACACATACGTATATAACACATAATTAACATATATTCAAGTAAACTCACAGTCTAATTCGATTAAGTCAAACCGAATGCTAAAACGAAGAATTTGCTTCCACACCAACCAATGACCGGATAACACTCCCAAGGCTTTCAAGAAAGTCTTAAACAACACCTGGAATTCACATAACATGTTCCATAAGCATTGCACAACATCAATCTAACTAATCCTTTTTGTTTCTATCAAATCGACTTTAATTTCTCATTATACAGCTTTGACTTGAAGGTCTGTTTTACCCATCTTAGACTCAAAATAATCATTTCATTTCTAAATATGAATTATAGATCTTTCTCTTACCTTTCCAGGGCCTATTTATACATATTTTTAGGATTTTTCCTCAATTTTCTATGACTATTACAAGACAGCAACAGCCTGCTGTCATAATTAAATTCAGCAGCAAGTTCCTGTAGAAAGTTTGACTTTTACCCATCATAAGGCTAAAATTAGTTTACAAGGTTCAAATACAAAACACAATAGACTTCTCAATATCATACCTAATCTCAAGATTTTTCTCAATATCATACATTTCAAATGCCACTGGATTCACCCCTAAACGATTTTTCTTTGATTTTATACAATTATTCTAAAACAGGGCAGAAAACATGTTAATAAAAGCATACATTCATCAATGTTTCTACCTATCTTGCAATCCACTCATGTATCTAGCTAACTAACAAGATACCTAACATAATCTTCTCAATATCATACCTAATCTCAAGATTTCAGCTAATCCTCTTCAACATGCACCCTAATTTTATGTTTTCTTGAACTCAAATTGAATGCATTTTAGGAGAAAAAGGGAGTATACCTTTGAATCTTCAATAATCTTGCAAAAATTCCTCCAATTTCTTGTTGAAACACCTAAGTGTGTGACATAGAGTTCTCTAGAGGTTTAGAGATGAAAGGGAAAGAAAAATGGAGTCAAAATTCGTGCATTTAGGGGTTTAAAATAGCTAAAATCCGGGTTGGGTCGGGTTTGACCCGGTTTGTACCTATTTTGACCACTAAATACTAAAACTTGCATAATTTTTCGCTCGGAACTCCGTTTTTGATGAGGTTTTCGCCTACGCGTTCATAACGAAATTATTTACAATCCTCAATATTAATATTCCAGAAAATATTTCTTCCTAATTAAGTATCAAATAGGCATATAAGCCATACTTAAACATTTTAATCCTATATTAAGCATCTAAAATAATTATTTAGGTAAATTGGATGTTACACAAGGGTTTAGATCAAATTTGTTTAAATATCAAGAGTTAAAATTATTCTAGAGGGGTTAACTTTCAAGATGATTATTCATCATTGTCTTTTTAATAATTATAAAAAGAGATAAAAATAAATTATTAAAGAAATCAACTAAAATTTAGTACGTCATTGGAATATCATGTGAGAATAAATATTAATATATAAATGTATATTTGAAGAGCTTATTAATTGACAATCCTTTGTCGTTAACATTTTTTTCAATGGGGCTACTGTTTGAACACCCCTTAGAAGGTGATGTGACATACATATACACACACATATAAAGGTTAATGGGACTGACATGCATCCACATACACTCATACATGATGTACATCCATTAATATTAGGGTGTCCATTTAGAATTTCTCTTCCTCTAATAATGAAACGAGTTTCAAAATTCAGTTAATTGCTTTTTAATTACAAAATATGAGGATGTATTTAGTTGGAGAAAATATAAAAAATAAAAAAAATTCTTTTCAAAAAGTGAAAAAATAAAAAGCATGTTTAGAATGAGTACTTTTATAAACAAAAATTCAAGAAAATTAAAAAAGCAGTTTTTTATATTATAATCTAGAGTAAATTACATTCCCTGCCCCTGTGGTCCATTGTTTTTTCACGGCTCGTCCCTCCCAACTTTTTTTCACAATCCCTACCCCGGTACTGGCACTTTTTTATCTTTCCTCGTCCATCCCCTAACGGTCGTTAGTTTTTGTCTGTTAAGTGAGACACGTGCCCAACACGTGAGGGTAGATCTGTAAAATCAACTCCCCCACCTGATATAATCCCTTTTCTTCTTCTTCTTTCTCATGCAATTTACTTCCCGTTGTCATTCTCATTCGAAAAATTGCTCCGGTCCTGTCCTCTGTCCAAAGTCGTTCGAAAAAATTGTGGAAATCCATCGTCAACAATGGTCGTCGTTTGTAGTTGTGGTACACCCGCATGTGTTCGAACATCTTGGACAAATATTAACCCAGGTCGTCGATTCTATGGGTGTACCCAAACAGTAAGTAAATTCAAAACCCCCAATGATTAATTTATAGTGCGAACCCTAATTTTTTATTAACTATTTGTACAGAACAACAATTGTGGATTTAATGGGTGGTTTGACCCACCCATGTGTCAACGATCAGTGAACATAATACCCAGATTGCTACGAGCTAGAAACCAACTCGAAGAACAAAATGAAGCAAATGCAAGAGAAATTCGTAGGTTGAAGAAGTACCTTTTTTACAGTTGGGTGTTTTTTGTTGTTTATGTGTACCTTTTTTAGGTTTAATTGGAGTAATTTTGCTAAGTTTTTAGTTATTTTGACTTTTGAAGTCAAAGGCTTCTGTTGGTTGTCTGTGGTGTAAGTTTCAGTATTATCATGGAATGTATTGCTTTTTCTGAACCAAATTCATGTTATTTTGTCTTTGATATGATAACAGGCACTTGTTCTTAAATGTTGATGTTACTTTGACTTTTGAATTCAAATGCACCTGTTCTTATGAATACATTTGCAACCTGTATAATTTGCAGGTTGATTTGCAGTATGAAAATTTACAAGGACAGGACATAAATACATATAAATACAAATATGGATTAAACATGATCAAATTAAGTCACATGAATCCAAAACATTGTTTAAACACAAATATTGTTTT
Source organism: Logfia minima (assembly GCA_963921325.1). Classification (NCBI taxonomy): domain Eukaryota; kingdom Viridiplantae; phylum Streptophyta; class Magnoliopsida; order Asterales; family Asteraceae; genus Logfia; species Logfia minima. The sequence continues at coordinate 24,915,881 of OY992774.1, read as the reverse complement.
ACTAAATGAAGCCAAACTACAAGGACAAAAACAACATGAACAGATTTCTAATTGACTGCTCCAGTACCACTCCCTTGAGTTCCAACACCACTGTTACTGCTTCCAATACCCACTTGACCAGATTTCTTCAAACGTTGAGTGCTTCTAACACCACTTTGACCAACCTTTCCACCACTCTTACTGCATCCAACACCAGTTTTACCACCTCTACTACCACTTGCATTGTTCCTGATCCCCTCCTGTTGACCTTTGCATGTTTTTGAATTATGGCCTCTATTCTTACATTTAGCACATCTTACTGTTTTCCCAGACCTTGTTAACTTTCCTGCTCTAACCATTTCACTGTTCACTTGTGAGCTTTGTTCATACACACCCCTGGTCCTCTTTTTCTTTGGCCTACCAACTGGAGTATGATGTAATGGAGGCAAAAGTTGGGTTGGGAATTTACTCCTTGGCCACAAAGTAATCCCACTTATAGGCTCAATCTTAAATGCATACATTTGTTTCCAAGTTTCAAGCTTATATGCAGGATGAACCCAATCTTCTACAACACCTACATCAAAACCATTTACACCCATGTTCCAAATAGCTGCCACAGCATGTCTACATGGGACCCCAGTTAATTGCCACCTTCTACATGAACATGCCTTTGAGTTCACATCTACCACACACTGCTCACCCCACTTACCCTTACACTGGTACTTATGACCACCATTCCAAGTTACAGTAATACCCCCAGCTTGAGTTTTAATTATGTCAAAGATTTTCTCTAAAGTAGGTGTAAGAGGACCCTCAGCTTTATCAATCACTTGTTGCACTACCACAATTCTTTTCATCAAGTACTCTATTATATACTCTAAACAGGATATGATTGGTTGGTCTCTGGCAAGGACAATTTTGCTATTGAAAGACTCACTAATATTGTTCAACAAAATATCACACACTGCTCTACCTGTTTAAAATGTACCATACTTTTATTACTAAAGCAGAAATATCACCAACTTATCTCTTGGACAAATAAAATTAAAAAATACAATACCTGTAAACTGTGATCTTGCCCAATGTTTTGATGGGATCCCAGCCAACCAAGCATGCCCTGCAGCACTGTGCTTCTCAAATTCCTCCATTGCAACCTCAAATTCTGTTGTAGTTGACTTTGTTGCACACTTCCATAGCATATCCTTGAATGTTGCTCCTTTAAAATGTGCTTTCATATTCTCATGAATATGTCTGATACAATATATGTGTTCTGCACAAGGAAATACCTTTGCAATGGCTGGAACAAGTCCCTGAACAAAAAAGTCAAAAAAGTCAAATTGTAGTAAATAAAGCAGTATTATAATCCCTCTTCAAAAAAGTCAAAATTGTAGTAAATAAAGCAGTATTATAATCCCTGATCAAAAAAGTCAAAAAAGTCAAAAAAACTCAAATAAATAAAGAACTTATTTACCTTCTGTCTGTCTGTCATGAATGTAAAATTGGAATTACTTGGCAACTCCAAATCTGCTTGAAGATTCTCCAAAAACCATGTCCAAGAATCCATGGTCTCTGCTTCAACAACTGAATAAGCTATTGGATAGATCCCATTATTTGAATCTACTCCAACTGCACTTAACACTTGACCTGGGTATGGTCCCTTCATGAAAGCTCCATCTAAACAAATTATTTCCCTCATACCTGCCTTGAACCCCCTTTTTAATGAACCCAAACAGATATATATTCGTTTAAATACCCTAGTTGGTGAATTAGGGTTGGGTTCTGGCTGCACATCAAGCTTGACAGTTGTCCCAGGATTTGTATTTTGTAATTCCATAATGTAATCTCTTAAAATTGTATATTGTTGCTGGTAATCCCCCTTCAATCTCCTCATTGCCAGATCTTTAGCTCTGTAAGCTGTCATCTTGTTTATACTCAATTGAAATTGTTGCTCTAAATGTTGTTGAAGTGATTTACCAGAAATTGTTGGGTTGCTTTGAATAGTCTCACTGATCTGATTAGCAAGAAAGCTTGAAGTGCAGATTTTGAGTTCACGGCATTGGAGACATTTATGGTCATCTATAAATGTTTTCACCATCCAACATTGTTCATTTACCCCTTTAGAAACATGTAAGGTCCAAGGACAGGCTGGCTTATCACGTTTTTTTGTATGAATTTTTTTGACATTTTTACCCTTATCACCTGCCAATACTCCTTTTCCTTTTCCTTTACCTTTGACCTTGTTGACCTTTGTTTTCCCAATAATTGACTCATCACAAACATCTTCACTCTTTTTACCAATACTACACTCTCCTGACTCATCACCCAATTTCTTGCTAAACCCAGGCCTAAACCCAAAACACCTAACCCTCACTCGATTTTTGTCACTTTTAACAACCAACAGCTCCCTTCTAGTCTCCACTGCATGTGCCCTTACCAGATCAGTTATTTGTTTCTTAAAATTAAATGTTTGCCCTACAAAGAAATCACTCTTGACTGTTTCATCACCCATCTTAGATCTCCTCAGTTTCTTCAACCTCAACTTCCTTTCTCTATCAACATCACTTCCATCCCCACTATCATACTCATCAAAATTAATCCCTACAACCTCATCATTAACTTGCATATCCCCAACATTTGGGTCAATACTTATTCCATCCCATTCCACATCCCTGTCAGTCTTTAGCTTGAACCCCTCCATATCCACCTCCACATCATGCACAGTATTATCATCATCCTCTAGAAACTCATCCTCTTCATCACCCTGTTCAGTATTATCATCACTCTCTCCATTCAAATATTCTTCATTCATCTCATCACTCTCTTCATTCAAATCCTCCTCATTCACTACATCATCCAAGTTATCAAAACACTCCTCATTCACTGGCTCATTCACTGCATCATTCACTACATCATCCAAGTTATCAAAACACTCCTCATTCACTGGCTCATTCACTACATCATTCACTACATCATCCAAGTTATCAAAACACTCCTCATTCACTGGCTCATTCACTGCATCATTCACTACATCATCCAAGTTATCAAAACACTCCTCATTCACTGGCTCATTCACTACATCATTCACTACATCATCCAAGTTATCAAAACACTCCTCATTCACTGCATCATTCACTACATCATCCATTGCATTCAAATCATCCTCAGTCACTGCATCATTCACTGCATTCAAATCCTCCTCATTCAAGTTAGCATTGACCTCATCATGATTCACATCAGCATTGACCTCATCATTCACATTAGCATTGACCTCTTCATTCATATTAGCATTGACCTCTTCATTCCCTAAATTTATTGCATTTTTATCTAATTCTGTAAAGAAAGGATCCAAGAATGGGTTTTCATCTTCATCATCTCCCCTACTCTTTCTCACATTTTCATCTTGCCAGGTCAAATACAATTTCTTTTTCACTTTCTTCTTACTTGGAACAACATTTCTAGTAGAATCATCTTCTATTTCTTCTAAAACCACCTTACTCTGTTGTGGGGATCTCCAATAATTCCAAAGAGTTGTTATTCCATGTTCTATATACACATATATCACCTTATACCTATCTGTGTAACTGATCAAATTCCTTATATCTTGATCACAAGCTAATGCTAATAGGCCATAATCCAAATTAGAAATCTGGCTTCTTAAAATGGTAATACATCTTGTCATCTAGAGAATACCCTAACTCTTCGACCATTCTATCAAGTTCATAAGCAGAAAAATAATCTCTATCTACAAGGTCAAAGTAACTAAATGTACCTCCAACATATTTTCTACCAGGATACTTTGAGAAGGTACCAGCATGATGCATCCTGATGGAGAAAAGAGTTTCGTATTGCTCTGTTTAGAAAATAAAATAAAGACAAACAATAGTCAGTGACCACAAAAATTAGGGTTTTATAGTTAAACTCCAAACCCACATTACATTTTTTTTACCGTATAATTGTCGCAAGTCTTCGACAACTATATCATCTTGCCGACGAAACCAACGTGCTGGTCCACTCATGATGAACAACTATGAATTTCAGATTTTTTCAAAAATGATGATGAAATATTGTCCAATTGTTTCGAACGATTTGAACAGGGGAATGAAAATTTTCGAAGTCCACCGGAATTGATTTTGAACGATGAAGAAAGAAGAAGAAGAAAAGGGATTATATTAGGTGGGGGAGTTGATTTTACAGATCTACCCTCACGTGTTGGGCACGTGTCTCACTTAACGGACAAAAACTAACGACCGTTAGGGGATGGACGAGGAAAGATACAAAAGTGCCAGTACCGGGGTAGGGATTGTGAAAAAAAGTTGGGAGGGACGAGCCGTGAAAAAACAATGGACCACAGGGGCATGGAATGTAATTTACTCTATAATCTATGTTGTAAAACAAGAATTCTAATGCTTTATTTAGTTAATAAAAGTGAGCTACTTTTTTAGAAAATTTTTTCAAGAAAACTTGAAAAATGAAAAATGCATTTAAACTAAGTAGTTTTTAGAAAAGTTCTCTTGCGAAATAGAACACTCCATTTTACAAATTACAACTGGAAAGTGAAACCATACTTTTTACTTTTCCACCTTTTTCCTTTATAACAATCCCTCTTTTCTATTGTTTTCCTAAACCTTTTCTCTTAATATTATTTATCCAAAATAAAAAAATACAATCATATTTGAACATGTTTTCTAATTTTTCAACACTTTTTTAGAGATACAAAATGCTTTTTATTTTCTAGAAATATAGAGATGGAAAATTGTGAAAAAAAAAAACATTTATGGAAAAACTTTCACAATTTTTCATTTTTAATTTTCTAAAAAATAAGAACAGTTATCATTCTCTATAAAAGTTAAAATATGTTCAAATGTTATTGCATTCCATTTTAAAAACTAGTTAAGTTTAAAAGGTTTTGAAAAATTTTAGAAAAGTAGAGGAATTATTATAAATGAAAAAATTGAAAAAGCGAAAATCTTTATTTTTCAACTCCTAGTTATAACATGGAAAAACCGGTTTTTCATTTTCTTGAAATTCTTTTTCAAAAAATACCCATTTTGAAATCATTTTTCAAATTTTCACTTTCTTAAAATTTTTTTTGAAAAAGTCTCATATTTTTGTTCAACTAAACGCACCTTAAAATTTCAACTTTTTTTCTTTATAACATTTTTTCTTTTTTTAAATTTTTTTTTCCAAAAACCTTTTCTAAATATCATTATTTCAAAATGGAAAATACATCAACTTTTGAACACATTTTATAAATTTTCAAGACTTTTACTAAAAACAAAAACTCATTTTATTTTTCAAAAATTTAGAAAATAAAAATTAGAAATATTTTTTTTTACTAAATACGTTGAAATGACTTTTGAAACGTAATTAGTTATTGCGATTTTTGTTAATGGTGATATTTAAACAATAGTGATGTATTAAAAAGTCATACGACATTCAGTGGATCATTTTACATTTGACAACTATATTGATCTATTGGTGGTGATTTTAATAATTTCAAATTCATCCATGTGTCTCGGCGTATCGTACTAGCACATATGCTTATGCTATAATAGTAAATCCGAAATTTTTCTATTTTCGTAAAGACAGCCAACTGTAAGTTAACTACTATCTAAATCTAAAATTTTATCATCATCATCATCATTAATTTACCATTCTTTTATACAATCATAAATGATACTACATCATAAGTCTTAATCGTTGTGTACTTCATTAAATTGAGTTTGTTGTTCCAGCTGTTATTTTGGATAGGCTCAAAGCTTTAATATATCTTATGAACACTAAATTATATGCTTAATTGTAGATATGGATTTATTATACAGATATAGAAATAGATATACATACATACATATGTATGGTGTGGTGTCATGTCAAAACCATAATAAAGGTGTAGTGGACGCAATTATGTGAATTATCATGTCTTGAAGAACATTGCAAAGTATCTTCGTACAAAGCTTTGAAAGAACCACTCATAGCTAAAAGTTGATACCTCATCTTACTATCTAGTTAGGTTTTAACCAAATATATATATATATATATATATACATAAAAGTAAGGTAGAGTTTCAATAAGAACACTTTAAAAATAAAAATAGTAAAAACGCTTCATATTCGCAAATATATCCCAAAAGTCAATAGATTCACATTCATACATCTCAAATATATGGAGAAACTTAGGTACACATCCTTATAAATGCATAAAAATTGAAAAAATGATTGATGCACAATTATAGATGAAAAATGTAGAATTATACATTAATCGTTTTTCTCAAATTGTATACATTTCTAGAAATATGCATTCATTTTTCTTTGCATATTTGAGATATATAAATGTGAATCCAATGATTTTGTCGAGTATAAGTGCGAATTTGAAACGTTCTTATTTTAGAATTTTTCTTATTTGATGCATACTCTATATAGGTGGGGATCAAGAAAAAAGCAAAAAAATTAGGGAAAGATGGAAGCAAATCTCAACCCTTGATTTCATTATAAATGAATTTTAAAAAGGGTTATATCATTTTGTCACCAACATACTATCTCTCAATTTCCGAGATCACTATCATACTTATTTTAATACTAATGTCACCAACATACTTGTTAGTTACCGGTTGAGGTCACCAACATACTATTTTTGACCGGGTTACGTTTAATACTAATGTCACCAACATACTAAAGTTTTAGTTTGGTAATTTTTGAAAGTAATCTTCATGTGTTTAGAGAATTATGATTGCAAATTAATCATTAACGTTATTGATTAACAAGTATGTTGGTGACATCGACCAGTAACTAACAAGTATGTTGGTGATATTAGTATTAAATGAGTAGGATGGTGATCTCGGAAAATGAGGGAGAGTAGGTTGGTGACAATGGCTTTAACCTTTTAGTATATGTGTGCAACGTGTGAAAAGTAACCGGTTGTTCCGGTTACCGGTTAACGATTGGTGACATCGGAATTTTTTAACAAGTATGTTGGTGACATTAGTATTGAAAGGAGTAGGATGGTGATCTCAGAAAATGAAGAAAAGTACGTTGGTGACAAAATGCTTTAACCCTTTTAAAAATCATAAATAACTTCAAAATTTAGCATTCATCACAAATGAATGTTAAAAATATTTCTAAGATTTGTTTGTCTCTTTTTCCAAAATTTGAAGTTTCCCTGTGAATCATTTCCATATATATATATAAAAAAATATAAAATACTAACAATAATTATAATTGAACACTTTAAAATACTTTGTGACAAATATATTAGTGACTAATTTCTAATCTAAGACGTAAACTCCAGTTGGAAACTTGCCAAAGACGTAGTAAACTTTACATGATTGTAAATTAATGTGTTGTGAGAAAATAAGACATAAATATATTTGATTAAAAACTAGAAATGAATGTACGTAGTAAGCTTAACTAATTGACATACTTGCTATAGTTTGCCATCACTACCATAAACGGCCATACGAGTGTGTACTCAGTCCACTGTATGTCCCGCTAAGATATATCATAACACACTCTATTTTAAACATTTAATGTTCTAAATCTAAAAATTTATAGGAGGATTGTGCCCAACAATAATAATTCTCATGAGAAATATTCTAAAAAGACGTTATATATATATATATATATTTATATCTACAAATTTGAGTGAAGAATTGTGTATGGTCGGAGAAGATTATAAAATATACTCTATCATTGTAAAATAAGTGTCTCGTTAGTAAGTGATACACATTTTTAGTTAAGTATAAATTTTTTTATCCTTTTACAGTTAAATGTATCTTTTACCATTTACTTTAGACATTAATTTTGTGAAAAGATATAAGTTATGATAAAAATGTACAGTTATATATTTTTGAAAACAAATATCCTTTTTAACATAAATTAAAATGAGAGAACACTTATTTTGATTTTGATACGGATGAAGTTGAAATCAAATTAGGTACTACTTCTTCCGTCCCACTTCAAATGTCCACATTACTATTTTGGATTGTCCCAAGTAAGTGTCCAATTTTATGTTTCAACCAATCAAAATAGGTTTTAGTGGGTTGAGATGTTATTTGATTGGTGAAAAGTATAATTAATGAAGATTTCTAAAATTGTGTGTATAGTCAAAGTAGATACTTTGACTTAGACGGAGGGAGTATTAAACGATCAAAGTAAGTAAAAGAAAAGGATGAAAGTTGCTAACAAATGGACGTGCATCGACTGGTTGTTTGGCAAACGGTAAAAGTAAAAGAATGTTTTGAAAAGTCGAACCTGTTAACTTACTGATTCAATCAGTTGAACCGTTATTAAGAACCGGATAATATTATATTATAGTTAACTAAAATGATCAAAATGCTAAAAAAATAATTTGATTTAATAAAACAATGAACTAAGAAATGTGTCTAATAACTCTATGCAATTGTATTTATTATATTTTCATTCGTTTATAATATTTTTTTTAAAAGCAATCAAACTTATGTAAAACTTTATGCTACGTACTACTTGTAAATTGAATATGAATAAATGAAAATACGGAGTAAAAAAGAATAATGGGATATCCTTTTATTTTGAGAACCTAAACGTGCAGTAAAAAAGTAATTAAAACAAATTACAACGGGTATATATGTAGTCTCTCTTTGTTCTCTTTTCTTCTTTCTTTGTCTGCATCAACAAACGGATACTCATGTTCTCCTCTTCTTTATTCAACCAAATAACCAAGAGCAGGTTGTTGCTATTCTTCAAACAAGCGAACAATCAAACTAGCTCATAAAAAAATATTACACCAGATCATTATTTATTACTGAACGAAGGTAAAATTTGTTACTTCAGGGGTCATTCTTTTCGCCTTTTACATCGCCGGCCCGGTCACCGGACTTTGCCGGTTTTTTAACCGGGTTTGACTCCAGCGGTTGAACCTAACACTATGAACCGGTTGAGTCAACGATTCCCGGTCCTATCGGTCCGACCACATCAAGTAAATGACGAAACTACCCCTAGAACATATTTGTCCTGACGTGCTACTCATCCATCCATATGTGAACTCATTTTCAAAGTCTCATGCAAAACGACAAAGCAAGGCGTCGTGGTTGGAGTACTAGTACTACGTCTTCTCCGACACATGCCACCCTCTCGATGATTCAACCACGTGGATGGTCAAGATTTCAACATCCCCACTCCCTCACTATACTCTTCCCCCCTTAACCATGGTTAACGGCCGCCACTTTTAACCCCCTTTCTATCTCTTTCTTTTTTTCCTTCCTTTTTTTTCATCATCTTTAGTCCAAAAACTCTACCTTCTAACTATTTCAACATCTCTCAATTCAAAAAACAACCGCCGGCGTATCTCACCGTCGTTCTCCGGCTTCCGATCAAAAAATTCTGAATAAAAGTTCTCAGGTGGATGTAATCAGCTTAGGCGTTGCAGAATTGATATACATGAATTCTGATTTTAATTAGTTGTTTTAAAATTTCATCAACTTATGGTTGATTTTGAGAATTCTTCTGCAATGGCGGTTTCAACAACTTCAGTTGATGAAACTCAATGTTCATCAGCACTGACAGCACCTTCTTCTGATATACAACAACCGATTAAGAAAAAAAGAAATCTTCCTGGAATGCCAGGTATATATTTCCTCAACTATTAACATATATATTTTGCTTGAAATAAAAGTAAAATATAAAGTGATTATGATTTTATTTTTATTTTAATCATTTTCTTGTAGATCCAGATGCTGAGGTGATCGCGTTATCACCGAAGACACTACTGGCAACAAATCGATTCGTATGCGAGATCTGTAACAAAGGATTTCAACGAGACCAGAACCTTCAGCTTCACCGGCGAGGACATAACTTGCCGTGGAAGTTAAAACAACGAGACGGAAAAGAAATACGAAAACGTGTATACGTTTGTCCGGAGGAAACATGTATTCATCATGATCCAGCACGAGCACTCGGTGATCTCACCGGAATTAAAAAACACTTTTCGAGAAAACACGGTGAGAAAAAATGGAAGTGTGAACGGTGTTCTAAGAAATACGCCGTTCAATCCGATTGGAAAGCTCACATGAAAATATGTGGTACTAAAGAATATAGATGCGATTGTGGCACCTTATTTTCTAGGTAATATATTTTACATGTGAAATTGTTAATTCATGTACAAATAGCTCAATTATACTAAACCCTAAGTTTTGATAATGAAGGAGGGACAGTTTTATCACTCATAGAGCTTTTTGTGATGCATTAGCACAAGAGAGTGCGAGATCTACTCAAACACAAAATGTTAAAGAAACGGGGAAAGTAGAGGCGGTTGTTATTCCTCCGTCGTGTAGTCCGCCACCGCCGCCGCTTACGCCATCGACCAGCGTACTGTCACCGGTTCAATCCGTTCACAGCGCAGGTATTGTTGTAATTCAACCTTTTTCAAAAATGTTTAGCTTCAGCGCACTAATTTCGCTTTCAAAAATGGTTATCCTTGTAGTGTATCCACTGGCTTAGCTGGCGTTTGATCAATTTTGTTTTGTAGTTATGCATTTGTCCTCTAGTGTATGTAATTATACTTTTAATAGTTTGAGTATGGGAGTTGGTAGTATAATTAAAAAGAACTCATTAATTAAATGCTCAAAGATCGAAGAAAAAGCTAAGTAATTAAAAAGAGAGATTTTGTGTGTGTGAAAAAGGATGCCATGATTGTTCCTCCTTTTCTTTTTGCTTGTAGTAGCAAAGTTCATACTATTTGCTTTTTTAGATTGCATTAAACTACTTAAACTTCAATAAAAAATCATAAACAATTACTAGTATATAGCATTTGTTTTATTCTTTCATAAACTAATTATTTGGTGATTATATTTTTGCTACAGACTTGCCGGAGAAGGCCACAGGGATTTTACCGCATCAGAAAGGTTCTTCTTCTTCTGGTGCGGTAGCTGAAGTTGAGCCGGCTGAGACAAATGCCGCCACAACCACAGTTAGTGGTTGTTCAACCACTAGCGGCAATAGCAATGCAATCACTAAAAGTAGCGGTGTATTTGCAAGTATTTTTGCTTCATCAGCGGTTGTACCATCACCTCAATCATCTCCAGCATGTTACTCTAATATGTTATGTGGTGTTACGGGAGCTGATCGGAACTTAGCTATCGAACCAATGTCGCTTTCGTTATCCTCCTCGTTGTACCGTTCCACCACCACACAGCCATCATTATTCCCGCCAACTGATCAAACTCACTGTTACGTACAGTCTCAGCAACCAGCTCTTTCAGCTACTGCGTTGTTACAAAAAGCAGCTCAGATGGGTGCAACATCGTCAAACACCTCGTTTTTACACGCTCTCGGTTTAGCACCACCACGGCCCACAGATCACTACCAAGAAGCTTGTATTGGTCAGTGGAACAATAATAATAATAATATTATTCAAACGAAACAAGAGCGAAACGAGAACTCAAGCCTTAATGTTCATTTACTGATGGGCCCACCGGCACCTACCACATTAGATTTTCTTGGGTTGGGTATGGGTGGTGGAACTGGGGGTTCAACCAGTGGATACTCGGCGTTTTTAAGTTCAATTGGAGGAAGAAGTGGGCTTAATGTAGCCGGTGTTTCGATTGGGGGAGTGGGTTCGGTTCGAAATACAGATTGGGATGACTCTGGTGATGAGAAGCCGACGACGCTTCTTTAGCTTTCTCTTTCAGTTTTTAACTGTGAAAGAGGTCAGAAAATGAGTGTTAGTGGCTTTGTATCTGTTAGTAAGTAAGCACATGAGTGATACTACAATATGTTTTATGTTTTATGATTTTGACATGTTACTACTACTTTCTCGTCTACAGTTAAATTATACAAAGTTTAAAAGAAAAAAGAATAATCAGAGAAAAATGACAGTCACACTTTCACTCTTTGTACAGTCTTCTATAAATTAGTTTTATAAAAAGATAAACTATAAGTAAATTGATAAAATTAATGTATAACTTTTAAAAATACATATTTATTTTGACACAAACTTTGACATAAACTAAAAATGGAAACCTGAATACTTATTTTAATTTCAAACGAAGGAAGTAGTATTGTATTTATATAAGTATTGGAATTATTATATTCAATCTTGTACAGATCAATTCACAGTATGTTTTCTAGAACTACGTTACATTGCTTTCGTACTCGAATTACCCAGTGATTGAAACCTAACTAAGATGAACTGATTAAACGTTGAGAATTAGGATTTTGAGAAAGTAAATATGAAGGTTGAAGGTGGTCAAAAATCGATGTATCTGAAGATATGACAGTTGCCAACAAATATGATTCCCATGCCTAACCAACATGGAAGAGATAATGCGGAACTTTGCTACAAGATAGATCGGCTTAAGCCCTATTCCATAATCGATATGACAATCAAATACAATGTGTGTTTTTTCAAGAAAGGTTAGTGCGCGTTTAGTTACACAAAAATATTAATTTTGCTTTTCATTTTTTAAAGTTTTCGGTCTCTTGAAAACCAGTAAGAACTAAAAAAGTGCATTTTAATGTAAGTGATGAAGTTTTTATTTTTCAAAACTAAACAAAATTAACAAACCATAATATTGATTTTCCTTTACTCAAAAAACTTCTTCAAAATTTATAGCTTAAACACATTTTCTAATTTTCTTAACTTTTTTAAAAAGACTTTAAAAAACATGAAGAGTTTCTTTATCTAAACCCATCCAATCAAAACACCGATTTACAGGATAGTTGAGAATATCGCTCTATATTGGTCATTGTGTTGCGTCAAGTTTGTTTTCTCCAAAGGAAGTTGTATCACGTGTTTACTCTAAAAACTAAGAAAAGTAAAAAAAAGATTATTAGGATGAAGCCTCATGTCAGAGATATGTTAAACATTACAATATAATTTTGAACCTTAATTTTTCCGACATTTACTTATATTAATAATTAGGCACCGAAGTGAACGATATATAATTGAGATCTAAATACTATTAAACCGTCTCAACAACAAAAGTAACATAATTTTAAAGTATCAATAAAAAAATTGAGCGTAATATGAAGTACATAACTGATGTATACATAATAAGTGACTAAAATAAGTATCCGAGTGTAACGGTTTAAGAGACTATCTCTATACTATAGCACGAGGTATTTGTTGTAACCTCTTTTTTACTATGTCGTTAAATTGTGTAAATATAAAATAATGAAAAATTGTATATCATCTCTTTGTCAAATTTGATGTATTATCTTACATAGAAACTCAAAAATTACATTAATAATTTTGTTAGTTGAATCATATAAACAAAATAGTAATGGGAATTCGAAGTGTAACAATATTCAAGTAAGAGTTAACTCAATATTTACATAAAGTTATAGTTGTATTCTTTTAAAACACAATTGTGATAATATAATAATAATAATAATAATAATAATAATAATAATAATAATAATTGAAACTTTAATATGGTTTCTTACATTGTGAAAAAGGGTTTTTTGTGGAATGCTGGTATCCTATTCGACAAATAAAACAAACCAATATAATGAGTTGAGCTCAAAGTTGACAATATTACATAAGCTAGTGTTAATAATAGGCATGCACACAGAGAAAGATACCACGTCGGTCTTCATCAAAATTATTTGTATAATCAATTGGGTATAGTGATGTGTGTGATAAAGATGGGGACTAATGTTTTGGCAGTTGGCATGATGCGATCAAGAGGTCACATGTTTTGGTCTACTTTCAACTCTTTTTTTTATTCTTGTGGTAAGGAGCAAAGACCATATGTTTTATTATCTCAAAATTTCATTTAAACATTAACAGATCGCCGTTCCCATGTCTTTTACGAGGTGTTCGTTCATGTCGTGATTACGTGTCTCGTGGGTTTAGTGTTCCATCTTGGGGGCGTTTTGGTTGTTTAGAAACTGGGTGTTGCCATAATATTCATCCATTCAAGCAGACTTTATCTTTTATTACATGTTTCCGCAAGCAATTGTGTCTTTGGTTGATTATGATTTTGGCACACTTGAGTTCTCAAAGATTGTTAGAATAAATACCTGAATATTAAATACTAAATACAAATATATAGTTAATAAGAATATATGAGTACGAATTGATAAAGATAATTATTTGAGTTAATTGCTATTTTTTGATAAGCAGTCTTATATTTTAATTTAATCAATAATTAATTGATTAATTTCTAAAATCAGACATTCTCATTAATTAATTGATTTTTAATGATGTTATAAATTTACATCCTATGTTATATTTTTAGATTTAACAAGTGATGAAACCAATGTTGCCGTCTTATATACTTTACCTTATTATATTATATTATAAATTATAATAATAATAATAATAATTTATTTATATATAGTTTATAAAACTATAATATATAGCGTTCACAAATTAAATTCGTATGTCACTACCTACAAGCATATCCACCTATGACTAGAGTTGAGTGACACAAACATTTCATTTAATTTTGTTTTTGTCGTCTACATCACTCTATTCGTAAATGGTAATTAACTATTTATCGAATATATATTAAAAACAGTTGTACTCTATAAATTTCATATGTGTACATTCCTGATAACTTGTGATGAGATAATAGCAACATATTTTAATTTATGTATGCATGATCGTATCTAATTATGAAACTTTAGTAACTGCGTAATCTTTTAATTATGCTCATAATACAAAATAATACTTTTTACTATCTTTAATTATAAATTAATCAATGTAATGGTTTTTCATTTCATCTGACATTATGGGGTTGATTTAGAGTCAAGATGAATATATTAATTTTTTTACTAAACTTACTAGTCAACCACTCACAAGACACAGTTTCCAATGCAGTATCATAATCTCTAAGACGGTATTCTTTTTATTAAATTAGTATGTTTAGTAACACCCGTTGATTTATTATATGCAACATGAGTGTTTTCTCAACTTCACTAGATTTTGTAGCTTTAAATCAACAGGTTGACTTGTTTTTTATATCTTGGTGGCATATGTTAAAAACATGATGAGGTAAACAAAACTGGTAATAAAAATAATGGAATATTTCTATTACAAAATCATTTAGGGCGGTCATATTTTTATTAAATCTATTTATAAATTTATTAAAAATTAAATTTGTATATTAAAATCTTACACTGTACGTATAAAAGATAATTTATCAAAAAGTTTAATAATGTATCATTGACTATTCATTTACGTCTTATAAGTTTCTCTATATCTATCAAAATAACGTGCGTAAAATACAACTCTGCGGTCATAAATGGAATCACAATGTAGTAAAAATGAAATTATTTGACTATTATTAGAGCTTTGTAGTCATTTCCATGAAACGTTAAATCATAAATATTGTGTAATAATGAGAGTATCTTATATCACATCTTAAATGATGGCACTCACAGGTAAATCCTTTCGAGTGTGAAACAGCTCAAAGAGGATGAGTGTAGGGACACCAATCAGATAAATAGGCCATATGTAGTAAATGAAAGTCAAACCTGACAGTTCAGTCAACATTTTGATAACAGCAATAATTATTTTGATTACAATCTTTCTTACCGGTCAAAAAAGTAATTTTATTGATAAATAAATACTATATTTCATATAATAGTAGAATACTCGTACAATGCAGCGAGAACAATGTATTAGGTTCACATTCATTCGATATATACTATTTTATTTTCTAAAATATTTTATAAATTCAAAAACATATGACAATACACAAAGTATACTGTTTTATAAATAGTAAAAATCATTTTTAACAATATTTCAAAAAAACTTGTAACAAAATAATTTAAAATTAAATCATAAGATATCATTGCAAACGCGGTAGTCGGGTTGCTAGTTGCGAGTGCCGGATTTCGAGTTCTTAATGGACAGGTTTCGAGTCGTGGAGTCGTTTGTTGAGTCTATTTGATTTTTTATTTTTGGTTTATTTTTTTGTATTTTGAGATTAAGCATTATGTACGTTACATTGTAATCCTAAAACTTGATCAAAAATTTGAATTACTTGTCCCAACCTTGATTAAACGCTTTCATCTCTTCCCAACCATTCCATGCATAATTGGCATGTCTCGTAACTACTAACGATTCGAAAGTTATGTCTTTTTTGGAATTTCTCATATGTAGTCATTTATATCTTAAAAAATATATCTCAATTGTATTATATAATAGTATAGATATAGAGAAGTATAAGTTAAGATTAAATGTCACATATTAATTAGTTTATAGTTTAATAATGCTTGTATTAATGATAATTTAGTAAATGTAGGGGCATGTTCGTCATTTCTATAGATTTTTAAAATTGCTCTTAGTAATTATAAGGGTAAAATAGTAAAATCTATCAAAAAAAAAAACATTGAAATGTATTATATAATAGTATAGATATTAATGATAATTTAATAAATGTAGGGGCATGTTAGTCATTTCTATAGATTTTAAAAAATGCTCTTAGTAATTATAAGGGTAAAATAGTAAAATTTATCTTAAAAAAAAAACATTGAAATGTATCATATAATAGTATAGATATATATAATTTGTTAAAATTAGAGATGAGTTGAGGACAGAAAAAATATATTGATTGGTACTTATATCTTTTTTTTTTGTTTTAAAGTGAATACCGAATACTGTATCGTTTGAAGCGGTATAGTACCGGTACGGCTTTGGTGCCGGTGCGGTAAAAGTGATACAATATCCGATTTGGTACTAAAAATGTAATTAAAAAGAAAATTAATACACATATGAGTGAACTTTTGTGTACATATTTTATCTTCGATAAAAATCAAAGACAATAAATGTCAATGTATCTCAAATAAATAAAATTTATCATCTAATGTAAAAGGATAATGATAAAGAAAAGAGTATATATACAAAAACATTGTTTTATATCATATTATGTGATTTTATAATGACACAAAATCTCCACAAACAACAATTTGAAATTTGATTTAACTAGATTGTTAAAATGTAAATTTTTAATTATTTTATATATAGGTGTATTTATAGTAACTTAAGTCTATAATCCATCCACCTACACACTTTTATAAGATATTTTAGGCACTACTTGCATTTTATTAAAGTATTTTGCTTTCAGAATGTGCAATTACTGAATACTATAATTGAAGTGCATACTATAGTGTTCCTTTATCAGTACGTATAATATAATATCACATACGGATTATTACGGTGTACATATCAATTTTGATGCCGTACATAATTTGTGGCTTTTAAGATTTTATTTTTATTTATTAACATTTTTTATAAATATTTAAATATTATCATACGTGAACGTAGATCTCGTAATATAGAATGTTTTACACATTTTTATTTGTTATGTCCCAGGTGATAGTGATCTAAAGGGGCCAGGTAGTGATAGCCTATCAAGTTTCGAGCCAGAGATGATGTAGTCTAGAGTTGTGATTCGAATATCAAGTTTAACGGTTGGCCCAAGAAGTAAGCCGAAGAATGAAACCCTTGTCCAGTACATAAACCCAAGTTAGTTGTATGAAAACAATGTTGCAAAAGATAAATTTTCTTAGAACTTTATTTATTTATTTTTATTAGAAAAACTTTATCTTTATAGAAAATTATATACATGAATTTGATAATGCATAACTAGAAAACTGATCTTCTTGTAATTTTCTCACATGTGTACTTTGAAGTTATTTATTAATGAAATGGGCCAGTAATTAAAAATAAAAATATCCAAAAATAATAATAAGGATGTTGTTCACAAATAATTAAACACTTAGTGCGTTAATTATAAATAAATAAAAAGAGATTGTTGCGCTCAAAATCAATTAAGTATCATTTCTGTATAATTGTCTACCTGTAAAATCGTTGGTTAGTTAACCCGTGGTAGTATAACGAACAAATGATGGAAGTAATATGTCATCCTTAAGTATCTACTTGTTGATTTTTAGTAAATACAATAACCAACGACTAATATGTTTGTCACTAGATATAGAATAACTTAGCACTTCAAGGGAGTTGAAGATTATCTTGAAGATACATCTTGTCATCGCTGGGTGGAACAACGACCAAAATACGAGACCAAGTGTACAACAACCAATTATGACAAATTTATCACTCATCCATGTCATTTACTTCAATATACTTAGATATTTAGAAATATCTAAGTTGAAATTCAAGTGGAACTTTGTGAAACATAAAAGTGCGGGAAAACACTTTATGCAACAAAGCACAAAAGGACACCGTAAAGCTGTGAACAGTTGTTGAAACATTGTTCAAACTTTATGTCCCTTGGCGTAACGTTACTCATATTGCACTTAAATGAAACTTGTAGTTTCCAATTAGAATGCGACATGTCAAAAGCTTGAAGTTGACTTTACTAACACTCTCTCGGTTACAAAAAGAATGTTTGTCAGAAGTAAATGAATTTTTTTTCTCTCGTATTTATTGTTTACATTTATTAGTGTATTTACTCTTGTTGAACTCCTACGATTGTATGAGTGAGTCAATATACATATTTAAACACTCTATCATAGATAAATGTTTATATAAAAGAATTTAGAAAAGAAACAATTTATCTTTTCAATAGGTTTAAATTAGTTAATATGTGTGTAATTTATTACACATTTAAAAGCTTATAGTTTTTCAATTCCTATCAATAAAGATCATATCATTGCAAAGTTAAATTGATTTAACATTATACTTCATATATAAATTGTTATATATTTTACCAAGTATAAGTTGTTAGATAAATATTTTAATATAAGCCAAGTAGTTAAACTATTTTACTTGTGTTTAGTCAAAATATTCTAAGTAATTAATACTCACCTATATATGGAACTATCATAAGTTTAGTTGTATTGGTCATATTATATTTTGGTATTTCACAAAAATATATGCTACCGGTTTAATTTTTTAAGATACATATAATTTGAAATAACTTATTTTCTTGCTAGCATTAGTTAATTTGTATGAATTTTAACTTTTTATTTGTAATACTTTTTATGTTTGACTCATTTAGCCAAGATTTTTATTACTTCAAGATTCAAATAAAAAATTTGTACCTTGAGGCAATATATCCACGTGCAACCGCAGTATAAATCAAGTTGTAATTTCAATGTCTCATGGTTTTAATGTTAAAATCGTGATGAATTCTTCGAAATATCAAGATAAATTGATAAGTCAGTATGCCAATTAATTATAAGAGTTGATAAAAAGTTGGCCAAGTTAGTTGGAATTTCAGTGTAGTGAAATCTCAATTTTACTCTTGCTAACTTTTAATATTAGAGGTTTTGATAACAAGTGTCTTAAGAGTACGGTTTAAAAAAACTATAGATAATTTGTTAACTTTTAATAAAAATCTAATGAATGTGGTTTGATGGTAAAGCTAGTAAAATTACGATTTAAGGTCATTCAACTAATACATTTGATGTGAAAAATGAAATAAGTGTTAAAGGGGTATTATTCTTGAAGTGGACATTAGTTTTGAACAAACATGTAAACACTTAATTTGAGGTGGAGTGACTATTGTTGTACATTTTCTTGATAGGTCAACTTGACTACATGAGTTTTGTTTTAAATTTCGGATAAATATTATTCGCGATATACATATATATATATATATATTATATGTATCATATATGTTTTTCTTTTTAATGTTTTGATTAATTATTTATTATTTCTTTATTATGTATATGAGATTTATCTGAGTTGTTGCACCTATGAATTATGTAGAAACAAGGGTATATGAATGATAGTGGTTCAAAAAAAATTCATTTGCTTTTTAAATTTAAGATAATAAAAAATGATAGTAAAAATATCACCATCTAACATAAATAAAATGCTCTAAAAATCTTCTAAGAAATTTTAATACATCCTCAAATACAAACGGAAACAAATAGTATGATTTTGGAATGCAAAATTTAATAAACATAACTTATATCTATATTATTAAACTTACAAATTCTATTATTTTCTTTTTGTTAAACCCGCATAATTACATGTGAATAAACTATCATTCCAATACCAACACAAACTCGAAATCAACGATGTGGTTGTTTATTTTGGGCAAAACAATGTTGAAAAATACAAGATTGATAGTATTTAATTTTGCGGATCTAGGTAAAACTATAGTTATCAAATTGACTTACACCTTCATTACAATTCATAACACGTTAAAGTTTTGTTACATAAAAAAAGTTGTACCTCGTAACCTTACTAACAATGAATCCAATAACATATGTAAGAGATTATATTACTTATCAAAAGACTTTATCGTAAGAACTTTGACGTAACTTTATATTCAACAGTCATTTTAACATAACTATACATTTTTATAAGTAGTTTCCTAAATTTTACACTAATCAACACTATTACTAGCAAACTTTCAATATTTCTTAAAGAAAGATTGAAAATAATTCGTAACCGAGCATGTTTGACTATAGTATTGTCGATGTTGACTTGACCTTTCCGAAATAGGAAAGTGCATAGATTTACCAAAACACCCTCGAGCTTTATGATACGGAGTATATCCTTCCGTCAATACACTGATAAAGGTCTTTTTCAACATCAAGGTTAGGGCTCTAATTACATCCCGAGAAGCCCGGAGCCGCCGTCGACATCCGCATCAATCGTTCCAATCCGCCGTGAACTGCTGCCAGATCATCTGTCCACGTCACCACTTTACACACAAACAAGGTATTTTTTTCTTTTTATCTTTATAAGTTTTTGTATTTTAGTTATAGCTTATTAACGTTTAATTCCTAAATCTGTAAATGAATCAGAGGTACATGAATCGATTTATCATTTTATACTGTTTTTTACTTAGCAGATAAAGCATTTACGCGTGAATAATTAGTACGGAACTGATATCTTATAGTTCGTGTTCTTGCTTTCATTTTTAGGGTTAATAAGTAAGACTAGATGACATGAGAGTTAAAGATCACAGCCATAATCAAATTAGAAACTACATAATAATATGAATATTATAAGAATTACATCAGTATATAGAGGACCTTATAATATTCTAATTTCTATAACAGATCAAACTAGGGGGTAATTAAATCTAAAAAAATCTGAATTATTGTAATCGAATATGATAGCTAATTACAAATATATTTATCAGCAAAACAAAGTGATTAATATAACAATAGAAGAAAACAGGATTGCCATAGAATAGTTATTCTAGCTAGTTACAAATATGTCTATCAATGAAACATCTAGTATATAAAATGTTCCTCAATAACAGTTACTTAGTATATTCAAATTGCTTTTCATAACCCGTATAAATAGTAGATACCAATGGCTTAGTTGGTTGACATTGTTATTGAGTATACAAATAACTTTAGATTTCTTTGGGTGTTCAATATACCAATGGCTTTGTGGCTTGACATTTATTTCACAGCTTTGGTATGTATTCTATTTTTCCTCAATCTCTTGAACACTTTGTTTTCGTTGAGACAGGTCAAGCCTAAAAGGAAACACTAACAAGTTTATTAGTTTATTTTTCTACAATACGACTCTTAAAACCTGAACCACACAATGGAATGCTACAAATGAGGGAGGTATGCTCCTTTCACAGGAAGCTTGAACCCTCTCAAGAAGACTCTAGATACAAGAACTATTTTAGGGTCTACTCTATATGAGTCCTCATAAACATACAAACAATACAAGAGGGCTTAGAACATCATGGAGAACTTTACACTGTCTTTTGTTCTTAACTTGACTTTGAATATCCTGTACTCTTCTAATGCGTCCGTTTTCTATACTGTGTCTCAGTGACAAACAATTATTGTTACTTTTGTGTAGTGTGGCTGCTTTCTTTTATCTACCCTTGCTTACATGATTGTGAAAACTGTTTTACAACCCAGGTTTGACGTATCTGTAGATTGGATTTGATCCTGCATATAGATGTGCTTGGAGTTATGAGATTATACCTTGTATGTGACATTGCTTTGGTTCGTCCTGGTAAACTGGTACAAAGGCAAGATGCCATATAAATATTTCTCAAAACTGAGAGGTTCGTTTAGGCAAGGGATTCGCAGAACGAATATTGCTTTAGAAGGTAACTTTCACAACTCGGTGGAAGTGCTACTTGACCATGGGAAACTTTTGTTTGGGAAGCCTAGGTTCTACTCTGGACCCTTCGTAGAATCTGGTGATTTGAGTATCCTACTTCAGCGCTTCACTCCATGTGCTGCTCAATTGAATTTACAGCCTGCAAGTAAAAAAAAGAACCTTTCAGTTATTGGAGCTGTTTCACGCACGTTCTCCACCCCATCTGTGTCTGGACCATCGTTTCAAGTTTGTGAGTATCACGTTGATAATCTGCTCTCTGGACCTAGTCAGTTTCCGCCTGCTATTGACAATCGTAAGATGTCTCTGGCTCTTTCCGGCTCTAGAGCTTTACTAGGAGGTGGTTCTCTAAATTATTCAACGACAACACGGGGAAACCTTATTGGCTCAATTGATACTTCTAATATCTCTTATGGTACTCGAGGTTTCCACAGTTGCAGCAAGATTAGCATGAATTCAAGAAATAAGGAACAGTCGGGGAGTTTCTCTATCTATGGATACTTTATTTACCATGTTGCCAGGACAAGTGGTAACTGCAACCAGTTTTTAGGGTTTCAGTGCAAGAGCTTCCACATTTCTGTGCCAGCGTTTTTAACCGGTGGAACAGCCTCTGATGTATTCTCAGACAACTCTTTGTGTGATGATCAGCATTCAAAGTCTGCAGATTCTTCTGTTAGGTAATACTTTCTTTTAAAAATGGCTGATTGAGATTATCTAAGAATCTGAATATTAGTAAAGTTTGTGTCACTCACTGACTCATCAAGGCATAATTATTGGTGTTGACTATAGAAAGACCATATCAGACAGACCACTGAAGCTGCTTTCAGGATCATGTTATCTGCCCCATCCTGAGAAGGAGGAAACAGGTGGTGAGGACGCTCACTTCATTTGTCGTGACGAGCAAGCGATCGGGGTAGCGGATGGTGTAGGTGGGTGGGCTGATCTTGGTATTGATGCTGGAAAATATGCACGGGAGCTTATGTACAACTCTGTAAGTGCAGTACAAGATGAACCCAAGGGTTCTGTTGATCCTGCCAGGGTCTTGGAGAAAGCTTACACAAACACTAAAGCCCAGGGATCCTCGACTGCCTGCATTATCGCACTCTCCAATCAGGTAGTAATCTATTTTTATTAAAATAAAAGAAAGGAAAGTAAGCTCTGGAAAAGTGGATAGAACCAATAAAGTATAGAGCTGTCAACGTCTTCGCATAGTCACATTGAGTTATCTTTTGCTTTTACAATAGTTTGATTAAATTCTGTCCTTTTGCAGGGTTTAAATGCCATTAATTTGGGTGATAGTGGTTTCATGATAGTTAGACATGGATGTACTATTTTCCGGTCCCCTGCACAGCAGCACGATTTTAATTTCACATATCAGCTGGAAAACGGAAGTCATAGTGATTTGCCAAGCTCTGGTCAGGTTCGTTGAAACCATCTTTTATAGTAAAAACTTTGCCATGGTCTTGTGTTAATATTATTACCGTTTGCATTTTTAGCTATAGTTTTATGGTTTGATTAGAGAAATATGTTAATAAGATAATATAGATTGGCAGGCAATACAATCAACTGATAATGTGGACTGATGATGCAGGTATTCTCAATTGCTGTTGCTCCAGGAGATGTGATTATAGCAGGCACGGATGGACTGTTTGATAACTTGTACAACAATGACATCACTGCGATTGTGGTTCATGCGGTACGAGCTGGTTTGGAGCCCCAGGTGACGGCTCAAAAGATAGCAGCTTTGGCACGACAAAGGGCACTGGAAAGGGATAGGCAGACTCCTTTCTCTGCTGCAGCTCAAGAAGCTGGATTTCGTTATTATGGTGGAAAGCTTGATGATATTACCGTTGTTGTCTCCTATATCACCTCTTCCAATGATGTAAGCCCATCTTATTCTCTTCTTAAATAGTTTTAATTATTCGAACACTTGAATAACTGATTATTTAGTGATTACAATAGTAGAAGTATATACAAACACTATCTCCTACAGCTTGTATCGTTAAAACTTAAAAGTTAACACTGATTATCTGAGGATAATACATTTATGGCCATCTAAAATACTCATGAGATGTTTTATCTTGTAAATCGGATGGGCTCCTGATGCTCTGTTTGTACTTATTGATAGGATAAATCTTCATCGTCAACCTCCTCTAAAGGTGATTCAAGCAAGTAATCAATTCAGTCACATGGTGTGGTGCAATCTCTGTTGTTTGCTGCTTGTGGGGTCTTAGTATTTTGCCCTGAATAAGAAATGCTTTGTTACTAGGGGTTGATACAGTGGGAATAGTAACAGTTGTACATAACAGAAGTGGTTAGTGATTATCTTTTGTATGTTGCGTTCTTGAATTAGGGACCGGCAAAGTGGAAGTTGTTTTGTCGAAATTCATCTAATTTGGTGCTTCCTCCTTCTAGACTCTGTTATTTCAATCTTTCTAGGAGTTCATTGGGTCTCTAATGCGTTGTACTAATTAGAGCAGGATCACATTTGGATAAGAGTGGGACGAAAAAGTCTTGTTCATTTATCTGTGACTAACCTGTGTAGTTAGGACTCCAAATGGGTCTAGTACCTGTATCGGAGATCAGGGACCGGCTGGGATCTTGATCAACACCAAGAGGGTGAGTTTGTTCTAAAACGGCTAAAAATAGTTGTTGGAGCCTTAGAGGACATCCATGGGCCATCCAATAATGCTTTTGAGCCAATGAGAGCTGCTTGAAACATCCATTTATAAAACCCCTAGCAAGATGCTCTGAACATCTACGTACGTCGAATTATTTTTTTACCTACCATACATAAGCTTAGTTTCTAAAGAAAATTTCTAAAAACATTTTGTTGCTATTCAAACCGGTCTAAGATCAAAGATATATGTTAAACCCATGATCACTTGTACTTATGAACTCATTAACAGAAGATTAAGTGGTGTTTGTAAACCGGAGTTGCTTATTGTAAGGCGTTTATACTTTTTGTAATAGAGAAGATAAACGCTTTCTATAAATCGAGGTGTTTGTAAATTGGAATTGCTTATTGTAAAGTGTTTATACTTTCTGTAATAAACACTTGTCATAAATCGAATAGTTATTGGGCTAGTGGTATCGTGGTGACTCTTCTAACTATGGGGTTGGGTGTTCAGATTCTGAGAATGAGAGAGTTATATATATATATATATATTTGTGGTAGTGGGGTGTACATATTCGTGGTAGTGGGTTGCTTGGGTCCTTGTCATTTAAAAAGAAAGTAAAAACAAAGAATTGCTATAAACTTTTTGTAAATTGTAGTTTTTTTTATCTCTCGTCATTGATAAAAAAGACTCCTATATATAAATAGGGATTTTCTAATGTGCTAAGGGGCACACAATAAGATGCATAACTCTAAATTTTCCTTAAATATTGAAATTTGTATCTATGATATGCATAAAAAATAATACAAGATTATATGAATGAGTAATAAATGCAAAATTATAATATTTAAAAAAATTCAAATTCATTAAATACATCTTATCGTGTATTTGGGGAGCATACGTTAACAAAACCCATATAAATATAAGCAAAGCAACTTACTTATAAACTTCACAATTTAGATATTTTTTTGTGTGTGTATGTTTGTCGTTGAAATTTTAATCGTTAATTGATTATTAAAAAGTTAGAGGAATAAAAAATGTAAATTATAAGTTTATATTAATTACTCTACAATAATCTTGAAGATTGAAATATGCAAGTTGGTTAGTACGAGTTAATTGCTTATTGCAATAAAATTTTAAGTTGATAAAATTCTAAGCATAGATGATAGAACCGTGTTCTAATGCGTCGAAAAAGTCAAAATGTAAAGAGTCAACCATCTCAAAGGTCAACAAGCATACCCACCAACTATTAGCAGCAGTCTGGTTTTGTATGTATTATACTGAATACAACCATAAAATTATAGAGACAAAATCAACCAATTAATCATCTATCTCTGCAGATCCAAATGGCAGGTCTTGTAAGTCGTAGAGACAAAAACGCAGCTCAATCAATACGTGGATCACGAATCGCCGTTGCAATTGCGATCGGAATTCTACTCGGTGGCATTTTTGCATTTTTATATCCTCACGGTTTTCTATCTTCGAATCATGCTTCTCAATTTCAAGGTCGCCGTCTCACCAAATCATTTCTCCAGGTTAATCCAAAATTTGATTATTATTATTCTTATTCATTATGGTCTCTTAGGGTTTAACTTCTGTTGTCACTGCTTAAATGCAAGTGGTTGTAGGTTTTTTTACTTTTTGCTCACAAAGTGTTCGACCTTTTGTCACTGAAAACATTGTGCTTTTAAACTATAATTTGATCCCTAAAAGATGTTATTTGTATGTCAAACTGACAGAAGGAACTTAGTTTCTGTGCTTTTGTGTCGTCAAAAATATTAAAGAAAGAAATTTATATGGTTTTTGACTTTTTTGGCTTCTGATATCCCCCCTTTTAAGCTTTTTTATGATTGTGGTTTGCTTCTTTGTTAATCATATTGGCTGTTTGATCTGAAAAGCCATCAAATCAAATATATTTATATAAAGTTCGTGTGAAAGTCAAACACCGTAAAGAAATTATACTTTTTTCATGAATGATGATTGGTTGTTCGTTACTCAATATTTGTCGTTTACAGTTTACTTGACTTCAAAATCGAGATGTTCTAGTTGCTTAGCTTGTTCTTTGAAGGAGTTTTTCTGTTTCCCAGAATGAAATGTGTGAGACTTATTATGTGAAGGGTTCTGTCTTTACAGATTGGATCAGCTTCATGTGAATCCTCAGAGCAAATTAATATGTTGAAATTAGACCTTGCAGATTTTTCGACCATTGATGAATTGAAGAAACAAGTTAAAGAGTTAACTAAAAAGTTAATGGCTGCTGAACAGAAAAATGGTAAGGATGAGCAGCAAGTTTTGGTGCTAAGCGAGCCACAAAAAGCCGGGCCTTTTGGTAGTGTCAAGGGTATAAGAACTAACCCTGTAGTCCTTCCAGACGAAACAGTTAACCCAAGACTCGCAAAAATATTAAAAAAGGTTGCTGTAAAAAATGAGCTTATAGTTGCACTTGCAAATTCTAATGTGAAAGAAATGTTAGAGGCGTGGTTCACCAGCATTAAAAAAGTAGGCATACCCAATTATCTAGTCGTGGCATTAGACGATGGAATTGTGGATTTTTGCAAAGAAAATGATGTGCCATTTTACATGAGAGATCCTGATGAGGATGTTGATTCGGTTGCTAAGACAGGAAGCAATCATGCTGTTTCAGGATTAAAATTCAGAATCTTGAGGGAGTTCTTACAATTGGGTTATAGTGTTCTTCTATCAGACGTTGATATTGTATACATACAGAACCCTTTTGATCATATATATCGGGATTCAGACGTTGAATCTATGTCTGATGGGCATAGTAACATGACTGCTTATGGATATAATGATGTCTCTGATGATCCTTCTATGGGGTGGGCTAGATACGCTCATACAATGCGTATATGGGTTTATAACTCCGGATTCTTTTATTTAAGGCCTACTTTACCTGCAATTGAGCTTTTGGATCGTGTAGCTGACAGGCTATCTCACCCTCCACCAGCTTGGGATCAAGCTGTTTTCAACGAAGAGCTATTTTTTCCTTCCCATCCAGGTTACACCGGCCTTCATGCTTCAAAGAGAACCATGGATCGTTATATGTTTATGAACAGTAAGACTCTTTTCAAAGAAGTGAGAAAAGATGGTGATTTGAAGAAGTTAAAGCCTGTGATCGTTCATGTGAATTACCATCCAGACAAATTACCGAGAATGAAAGCAGTCATGGAGTTCTATTTTGATGGCAAGCAAGATGCGTTGGAACCGTTTCCTGATGGCTCTGATTGGTAACACTAACCCTAACAGGGTACTCGTCTTGTATTACGGAAATGTGAACCTCTACAGTTTGATCTTCTTATCTTATAAGTTATAACTTTTTATCTTGTAACACATTCCTGTTTGTTCTAATATTATTCGCATATTTAGTTGATTAAATAAGTTTATATTTAGTCGCTTCTTATGGATTTTCATGCGGAGTCTTAAGATCTATATTTTTGGCGTAATAAAGAAAATATTATTCCAACAAAAATAAAGGGGATAAAGCGATATATAATCAACGTATGGTACAAGATAGACCATCTTCTACAAGTACTTTAATTATAGTTTAGTTATGTATCTGGTTCCGCTATAAAACTTTTAGTAAATTTGACGCGAAAGAAACCGACAAGAATCTTAAATTTGAACATCAATCAGTTGAATAAAAACACTATTTATGGGTGTCGAGTTTTGGTGAAATTTTGTCGTGCTACAACTTTTTGTGGATAGGTCATAGGAGTTTATATATGTGGCAATTAATTGGCGCCACGAGAAATTTTTGTATACCGGCCAAATTCCACACCTAACGACCGGGCCACTATCGTGCAAATGAAATTGAAACCCTTATCCAGGTGGTCCCCACCATCTCGTGGCTCTCGTTTGTCCTTGGTACCTTTCATCCTACAGAAAGTTTCATCACTTCGTTCACTGTCACAATTACAACTCATACTATCTGCAATCTAAACGCAATTTCAACGACTCATAACAGATTTTGTAATTCAATTTAATTTAAGTTTGTTGATTGAATGGAGAGAGTTACTCGAACTTTGAATCTGTCACTGCTATACGGTCGATCGTTTGAAAACGAAGCTAGTTCTTCTGCTATGAGAAATTCAGATGAAGATGTTGATTTTGATGATGTGTTTGGCGGACCTCCGACTCGGACGAGATACAGTTATGGTGGTAGTAGAATTAAGTCGTCTGAGGAATCGACTAGTTCTCCGGCTGGATTGAGCGAAAAGCCTGTTTTCGGTGAGTCGTATAGTTCGCCTAGAAGGCAAACTAGTGATGGATTTTATGATGATATTTTCAGAAGGAGCGATGAATCGGTTCGTTCGCCGAGATGGTGTTCTCCTGGTTCGAGAACACTAAGTACTGCTAACGAGCCCTCTATTACGTCAATTCCTGCTGAATTCAGGTTTTTGATTATCACTTATTTATGATAGCTTATGAAGTTGTAAGCTAAAATGGTTAAGTGTCTTAAACTGTAACAAACTTTACCTAACATTCCGTTGAATTTATTTACTTCAAAAATTTTGTGCCTTAAGTTAAATATTAATCGGTATTGTATGTGTTTGACCTCTTATAATTACTAAACCAGTGATGTGAAATTGGTTTTGATGCTGTGAAAATTTATATGGCCGCCACTTTAGCATAAGACGCCCACCCGGTGAACAAGTCATCATTAGACACATATAAAACAATAACTAGAAAGTTTGATATATATGTATATATATATATATATATATAACAGAGTACTTTTAAAGTTGAATACATATAATAGAACTTTGAGCAAATTTGATACAGTTTCAGACACTTACCTCAATTTAAGTTGAGAAGTTCTGTGTTCTTACATCTGATATTTATGTAGTTATATGTTATTGTTTATTTATCAGCTTGCCTGCAAAAACGATCAAAGCTGTAGATATTCCTGTATTTGGTTCAAATGTGTACACACCGAATGCTTCTTTGACTAGATTTTCATCTGGTCAAATGTTGTTATCTCGTGAATCTTCCAGTGTTAAAGAGTCATCATACTCAACACGATCTAAAGAAGATGAAGTTGACCACAAGTCAATGAGTGGAATAACAAGAACAGGATCTCCTAGCAGTGAATTTCATTTTTCTATACATAAATGGGCCAATGTAGGAGTGCCGTTACTAATGTCTCTTCGTGGAGGGATACATCCTACTTTGAAAGGAAATAGTAAAGTTAGTGCAGTAACAATGGACAATTTGCAAGATTCTGACTTTCAGAACAAAGAGTTATTTGTAGAGAAAGAGGTTGTAGACCCTCTTTCTGGAATTGGTGTAACAGAAGTAATTGAGAAAGAAACTGCGATTGCGAAACAAGTTAATGAGAATGAAGTTGTACCTCCAGCTCCAAGTTCGCTATTACACGATGAGACTGAAAGACGAGGTAATAATGTTGTGGTTTTATAAACAGGGATATCAGATAGGATGAAACTTATGTCGTCTGAAAGTTGATTACATTCTATTTTGTTGAGGGAACAGGTTTTGAAGAGGTTGGAAGAGAGGTGGAACCGAAAGAAAACCTGGACAAAAAGAAGAAAAAAGCTGAGGCCAAAAAGACGAGTTCTAATAAAAAAGCAGAAGCGAATAAGCCTGGTGTTGGATCACCTAAAAGTTCACCTAAAAGCCGAGTCAAGGGTATGGTCAAAGAGTTCTTCAAGATGTCTAATCAAGTCAGTCCACCAAAGACCAAAACGAACGTGAGCTCTAGATGGAAAACTATTTCAAGAAGTCGAACTCAGGAAGAAGTTGATGATATCATTTCAAAATTGGATACTACAGTTCCGGACACCAATGTAGAAGTAATGCCAGATGCTTCAAAAACAACAAAATTGGATAGTGAAATGCCTGCAGAAAATGTGAAAACGGCTCCAGATGCTTCAAGCACAAAACCATGGGATAGTAAAGTGCCTGTAGATAATGCGGAAAAGATATCAGATGCTTCATTCATGGTAGTTTTTAAACAAGTTGTCTATTTTAACTTTGTGGATGCTATTGTTTTTCAATCCTTTTACATGATTTCTTGTTTCTAAGATCAAGGAACAAGTTGAAAGGCGCAACAAGCCGAAATTTACACATAATCGCACTATTAGAAAGCTCGAGGATATTAATTTTCAGAAGGATACTTCACCAGCTTCTGGTTAGTTAAACTGAAAATTTGAGCTTATTAGATGACAATAATAAGGTGTTTTTTTAGCATAGTATTTGCGTTTGATATATGTCATTTCTGTTTCTCAGAATCGGTTCCTTATGGTTCTAAGGCTAGTGTTGAAAACATAGACGATTTCCAGGTATGCACTTTCTCGGTGTTTAGTTTTATCATATGGTAACCACCAGTGATTCATATTATAAACATTTTTTTTCCACTTGGGGTACTTGAACAGATAGAAGAATTGGCTCCTATGGAGAACAACCTTTCAAAATCTCAAGAAGAATCTGAGGCCATTATGGTAATATTTTCTGTATAATCATTTTATGTTTTCCTCATCGAACACATTCTCACAAAATTACATAAACGCAGGCTTTGGACTCAAAGATTCATACTTGGTCAAGTGGAAGAAAAGGAAACATTCGCTCACTACTCTCAACTTTACAACTTGTAAGCCCATACACTTGGCTAATTTCGTCTCAGATTTCATTAATGTTAAAACTTTGTGGGTTCATTGGTTGATAAACTGATCGATCAGGTGCTTTGGGCTGAGAGTGGATGGAAGCCGGTTGCCCTTGTTAATATTATAGAAACAAATGCAGTGAAGAAAGCTTATAATCGAGCAATGTTATGCTTGCACCCCGATAAGTTACAGCAAAAAGGCGCTGATGCACATAAAAAATATATGGCCGAAAAGGTCTTCGATATACTTCAGGTACTATTTTGCAATCTTAACATTTTATACAAAGTTACATGTACTATATTGTATTATTTGATCCTTTTCATTAATATCAAAAATATTTAATGATATGATTTTGTGGTACAGGAGGCATGGGATCATTTCAATACACTTGGTACTCTTCTTTGACCAATAAAGGCCCCATACATTATGATTGCCCCCACCACCACCAAACAAGACAATGTTTGAATGTAAATATCATCATTTTGACTCTGAAAAGGAGTTGGCTTTTCAAGTTTTGAACACAAAAAAGTTATATACCCACAGCTTTTTTTTTTCTTTTTTCTTTTAATAGAAACTTAGAGATAGAGATGTTACAACTACCTATATGCATTGTAAGTTGCATCATGGATATCAATCGAACAAATTTCTTTTGGCCATACTTTCGTAATTATTTCATAAAGTTTAATCTATCTATCTATCTATATATATAAACAAGATTTTAGTTAACTTATGTGTCAGTTTCTTAGTTAATAAGCTTATGTGTCAATTTCTTAGTAATTCTTCATGCCATCTCAACTTACTCTCATATTAATTTCAAATACTCATTTTCACATTTTCCCTTAAATTTAAGTATCTTACAAACCATGCATCAATAAATTATAAAAAATTAAATTATTAGAATTAACGTCATTTTATCATTAATTAGAGATATCACATGATATATTTTCGACGATTCTTTTTTTTCTATTTTTAATGGGTTTTAAAAGTTCGTAATATTAAATCACATGTGATTTAAACACTAAATAATAATCATGTCCGATTATATCTCCAATCACATGTGATTTTAAATATATAAATTATCATATATTGGGAAGTTAATAATCAAAGATCATTTTTTAGTTGAAAATCACATGTGATTAAATACCAAATCATATATGATAGTATGTCAAATCATATATGATTAAATATGAAACTAGCAATCAAATGTGATTTTTGCCGAAAACAAACGTAATTTTAAACTTATATTTATATTATTCATGTGAATAAATATTAAGTTGTAATCACATGTTAATAAAAGTATACCACAAATAAATAATCATGTACGAATTTTAACTTTTTATCATAAATCATATGTGCTCATATTTTTAATACATGGCAAAAAAAAAAAAATCTTAGAAAGTATAGTTTGTGGAATCTATAATTAAAAATACAAAAACGTTGATTCCGAATATTTAATTTTTATAATTTATTGACATACGATTTGTGAGATATTTAATTTTAAAAGTTAAAGTGGAAATAGGTTTTGTAATAAAATGGAGCGTAACTATTGGTTCTCCAATTTTCTACTTTTTTGTCAATCTTATATTTACTCACCCCTTATGGTTTAACCCAAAGTGATGATGAAGAGTTTTGAATAATTTTAATTATTTGGTTTTTTTTTTTAATTTTTTTTGTCAGCCATTGTCTACATGTGGCTTTTGAACTCTTGCAAACCATGTTTAATTTACTACGTCAATAATTTTAAGGCATGGGTTTTACTATTAGTAACTATGTAATCCCATCATATTTTTATGTTGATGTTGGGTACAATCTATTGGTAATATGATTCACCTTTTGAATATCTTGCTTGGCATGGTCACAAACGCCTACTTTTATTGACATACATGTTGTATACCGTTGAGAACGAGTAATCATTTTTATTGAAAATGAGAAAATCAGTTTTGAGATGAATTTTTATATGTCTTGATTTAGGCAAATTTTTGGTTGATCGTAAAGTATAAGTTTCACATTGTTAAATTATTTCAATACTAAGTGATTCTTCTTTTTCGCAATTTCTTTAAGAAGCATAAATTATTAGTTTTAATAGTAACAGTACTAATGTTGCATTATCTTAGCATATTAGATTAATTGTGATTTTTGAAGCTTAAAGGTTGTAAATGTATAAAGTTTGTATGTTTACATGATATTATAATGCTTAAAACCATCTAAATCCATCATCGACCTTAATATGTTGAAACCATATTTAACACATTAGTTATTTATTAAACTGTTTGAAATCGTACTTTTTAAACGGTCATGTATCGCATGTGTTCAAAGTCTTGTTGTTTATATAAGCCAGATGTAGTCATTTGAGTATTAAAAATCCATGAATGTGAAAATTATTAAATGACATTAATAAAATATATTAATAGTACATACTTAATTATTCAACACGAACTTTCAAAACGTAGACATTTTCTTGTTCTCCAACCCATAGCCCATTAATTCCAGCATACTGCTCAATTAATTAGTATTATCTTTTTTTGTTTCTGAAATAACAGCTCAATATATGCTAAAAATAATGAGAGATTGGTCTTGAAAGTTATAGCTAAGATAGAATATGAAAGAACCAGATACTAATCATAAATTAGTTATAAAAAATAAATAAATATTAAAAGCTAGTTCTTGATTTCGGTTGAAATTTACCCAAAATGCTTCATAAACCTTTTCTGCATCTTCGTTTGTTCTTATATATACAATATACATCACTCAAATCTTGAAAGACGGTAGCAGTTATAATCGCCTCAAATGCATTTTTGAAAGTCACTGCTGGTTACATGTTAGGGCAAATTATTAGTCAGCTTGTACGGTGTTTCGCTAGCTACTCAATGCACCGTTCACTGCAATTGATTCATAAAATCTATTTGATAGAATTAAACTTTATCAGAACAATTGAAATATCAAAGAATGTAATTTTCTTTGAGTGAAAGAATTTGATGAATTTCAATTCAATTTAATTTTTAACTAAATACCATTCCACCTTTATAAAATGGATCGAATTCAATGAAATTCTGCGAATTAAAAGTAACCTTAGCCTTTTTGGTTTAAGATTCCAAGCTTTGCACTTAACCCGTCAACGTTCTAGATCCTGAACTTCAGTTACAAACATATAAACGATCACTTCAATTATATATATAAAAATCTTAGATCTCTTGAAAACTTCTAAAAAAACCCTATATTGGACATCAATAATATATACATTCTTTTTATTGAGGGAAAAGAGTATGACACATGGTCAAAAATTGAAAACGACAAATAATATGTACATTCTTTTTATTTTCTACTATGCACAGGAATCACATAAATTCTGTGCATGTTTTTTTGTTGTTGTTGGAGAATAACAACATATTTTAAAGTGTATCACTAAAAAAAAGGAACGTAGAAAAGCATCTCATTTTAGTCCATGCATTTCATTCTTGGAGTTTACACAAACTCTTTTAAATTCAGTTTACGCAATATGCCCGAACCTTTTATTGATTAAAGTCAAAGCAAAATTACTATTTTTTATAATCCAAAAATAAATAAATGTAATAGCGTAACTTTAGTCTTGGAGGGATCCTGTGGACTCTTTGTGGTGCCGTTCTCAAAGCTCACAACGCGTTATTATAGGCGCGACGTATTGTGGGCAAGTTCGATGAATAATGCGTTATGGATGATAAACCTTTCCCGACTATTATTTTGTTTACTATTATTTATTTATTTAAAATAACAGTTACAAATGATTGATGCTGAGTCTCGATTGATAAGTGACAGATAAGTAACGATATGTAATATTTTTGGGTGTAGCAGTGATGATATGTTGCTGATATGCTATCACATTGTATGTATTTATGAGAACGGTGAGAAGTGCTTCTCACCTTTCATAAAATATACATATACGTTACATAATATATCAGTGAAACGTAAATTCTATAATTTATTATAATTTAACATGAATATAATGTTAAAAATATAAGTATGAAAATATACGTTACATAATATTTAATATTGGTGAGAAGTGAATTCTACATCTTATTATAATTTAGCATTTGAGTTGATATATAATATTTAAAATATATATGTAAAAATATCTAATTTTAATCCGAAAATTATTTGACAGATGAATTCTACTTATTTTTTAATTTTCCTTTTTTTCACATTATATTCTCAATCACCGTTACAAACATATCAAATTATCAATCATTTTATTAGAAATATATTTATTCATAGGTATAATTATTTTGTTATAAACTTATAGTTTGGGTGGACTGAAAACATATATCAAGAGGGACCAACCTACTAGTTGAGTATATCAGATACAAGATACATTAAGTATCCGTTTTTACATGGTTGATATAGAGACAGAAATACATTGAGACTCTCTCTCTCTCTCATACCCCCACCCCCACTACCCCCACTGGTCTCTGTAAATTAAACCCAAACACAAAAATTGCTCTCTAGAATTTCTTAAAATCCTACACCTCATAAAATCTTCAGACAAATACAGCCAGCCCTCTGTTTCTTCATTAATATTCAGTTGCTGCTACTGCTACTGCTATTTGTTCTTCTTCAATAATTTTCTGCTCTGTAAGTTCTCACTTTTCCTTATTAATTGTTACTTTTGCTATAACATTATTTCATTTGCATTATTTACGTCATTCTATCTGTTTAATTACCACTGTTAGTTTCATTGCTTTGATCTTTTTGCAATATAGAATTCTTAACCTAGCAAGATCTGATTTAATTCCACAGTATTTTTACCGTCGGTGAATTAACTGTAACTTTTGAAATTAAAACCCTGGTTTTGAGAATTTGTGATTTAAGTTTTTTAATTGAAACGGTCTTGGTGATAATAATGCTCACGGAAGTTATTACTACTTATTCACCTAATAATGGACTCCGACTTGATAATTTTGTATGTAGCATGTGATTTCTGTTTTTCTTTCTGGTATATTCAACAATCATTGTATGAGTAGATATATTTTTTCTGAAGGTTTATTTATTGTTTAGAAATAGGTTTTAAGAATTAGGTAGATAATTTGAGTTGTCAAGTTAATATTTCGGATGGTAAAGTAACCAACTTATATTGATTTTTGTTGATTTACACATAAGATAGGCAAAACAATATCGAATTGTTATGGTGCCTTTTTTATGAAAGAATAGTACAAGAAGTTAGGTTTTATAGAGTACAATTGACATTATGCATCTCAAGGGCATGGCCTAGTGTAGTTCTTAGGAGATGCACTTGTCGTTGGCCAGAAGCACATAAGTTTGTGCGTACCATGTGGAGTTAATGCTTTGCTTGATGAATCACATGAGGTAGTTTTAGTTCTAGCTCAATCATGTTTGTTAGATGCCATTGTTATTGAAACAAAATATTAAAATGTCTGAGTTATCCTTCATTTGGATATAGCTTTATTAGTTAACTTGATTTAATTAGTACATCAGATGTGGATTAATTTGTTTTCTTCTTTTTGTAGTTTTGCTAACCACGGATGCAGAATCCATGTTTAGTTTCTCCATGTTTTTCTTTATTTTGTCTTTTTAAAATCCAGTATTTTATGCTTATTCTATGGAAAGCTTGATCTTTTATGTCTTCTCTATGTCTACCTACCTTATGGCACATTGGACTTTCTATAATATTTCCCAACTACCCTACGTTTATATAAATATTTTGAAAAGGTCCTATGTGTTAGTATGATGTTAAGAATTAAGACTAAAAATTCAAGTAAAGAATAAAGATGATCTTTAATTTTGGACATATGTAATCGCTACATGTTAATTATTAGGCTAAAGACGGCAAGAGAATGATCTTGTCAAAGGACCATGACGAGGATGCTTGAGCTAAGAACCCAAGTGCATATTAAACTATAGAGTTGGAAAAGGATAAAAGGAGGCAACTTTTAAAGAGAGAACGAAAAGAATATTTTTTTTTATCATTACAATAGTGTTCATTGAGTCGTTCAGCTTAACTAGTCTTGATGAATCTTGTATGATTGTTTATAATTAGTGTTTAAACACAATATATTGCAGGTTAGCAAGATAAATTGTCGATGTACTTTTGTACATACTGCACTCTTAAATCTAATTCCTTAACCTTTGGCCCTCTCTTCGGTCCCCTATTTATTCTGTTTCGTGTACGGTAATGTACTGAAAGCCAGCTATAATTTGTCATCAAAGAAAGGAAAAACCATTTATTTACTTTCAGTGTTTCACTTGATGTGTGTGGCTTTTTGTATGATGTTAGTGGACCATCATGATTCTTAAAGTCTTGAAGTCTCACCTCTGGTGTAAAGACCAACCTAATAGACCATTAATTCTCAATATATATATATATATGTATAAATTCTTAATGATATTAATAAAAGTTTCTGTATTTATACTTTTATAGGATAGGATGGCTTGTGCTGTGTGACTTCGTTATACACCTCTTGGCAGACGATGAAATTCGTAACGAGGAAGGGACTGACATCTAAAGTGCCATTCAGTTTTAAAGAAAACTCAACTCCTTGTTTTTCTCTATTTTCGAAAGTTAAATCTGAACACGGGCCAGGCAATTCACCAGTTTATCTCAATGTGTATGATTTAACCCCCATCAACGGTTATGCTTACTGGGCTGGTGTTGGTATCTTTCATTCTGGTGTGGAAGGTAATGTGTCTCCTTTACTTGTTTCAGTTAAGCATTCGTGTATTCATCTCTTTTAGCATATATAAACAATTCAAATAAATTATTATACTTTTATTTGACAGTTCATGGTGTAGAATATGCATTTGGAGCTCATGACTATCCAACTAGTGGTGTTTTTGAGGTTGAACCTCGACAATGCCCAGGGTTCAAGTTTAGGAGATCAATATTAATTGGGACTACGTGCCTGGACCCGGTCCGGGTCAGAGAGTTCATGGAACATCATGCTGCTAACTACTATGGCGACACATATCACCTCATTGTCAAAAACTGCAACCATTTCTGCAATGACATTTGTTACAATTTAACAGGGAAGCGAATCCCAGGATGGGTCAATCGACTTGCTAAACTTGGTAACATTTCTTGCATACTTATGGTTTAAAAGATAGCAATGTGATAATTACAGTAGTAGTGCGACCCAGGTACTTATCAATGGGTCGATAAATGAGTTAAACATTAAAAAAAAAATATTAGTTAAAGGGGAATGGGCAGCTGTATGTAGCCCGAAGTATATTTTTGGTGTATACACCCTCCTAAATAGTTTTAGTCAAAGATTTTGATTATGATTATTGTAATGTTCATAATTAACACAGTAAGAATATATAATATACTAAAAAATAGACAAGTGTTAACCATACCCATTTTGACCCATTAGGATGTCTATATTTTCAGGTTCGATATTTAGCCGTGTTTTACCAGAAGCCCTTAGAGTTTCAGCAGTGCAACATGATCCTCATTTTATATCATACGAGCATGATAAGCAAAAGCTCCGAAGTAGTAGTTTTGGGTTCCTGTCGTCAAGGCAGAGACAACTGTCGGTTTCTTCGTTGCTTTTACAATCTCCTTTGAAGGGTTGCTTACGGCCTTGGGAATTGATACGATCCAGAACCGCGGTTCTAAATGACCGGTAAAGTAGTCGTTCGTTACATGAAGCTCATTAGTTCATATTCTATTTCTTCTTTGTTTCCTCTATAATCTTGTAAATAAGCCAGTTGTTTGAGTGTCTATTAGCATATAAGTAGTTCTATTAGTGTATCAAACAAATTGAACGAAACAAGATTTAGAGACAAAAATGGTGGTTTGGGCATTAGGACAGTTGGGAGTTGGCATTCTTGCCTTGTTATATTTAATGGTTAAGGGTAATATCTATATATATACTGTATTTTTTTTATTTGGTTTTATATCGTTATCCTCTAACCCTCTAAAAGCATAACCCAAATTATATATATTTTCTCGTATAAATCAAGCAATTTTTTAATCTACTCAAGTTATTACTCTGTAAACATAAGACATGTATTGTTGTACT
Source organism: Logfia minima (assembly GCA_963921325.1). Taxonomy (NCBI): domain Eukaryota; kingdom Viridiplantae; phylum Streptophyta; class Magnoliopsida; order Asterales; family Asteraceae; genus Logfia; species Logfia minima. The sequence goes on along the minus strand of OY992774.1, from coordinate 24,876,638 downwards.
CATGTTATAATGACATGGTAAGAACATATTTCCATTGGTTCAAAATCAAAATCCCAACTTATAGTTTCTGAATGTTTTGACAAATATACGATGATGAAATGTTTCAAGAAAGTTATGTCAAACTGTACCAAAAGTTACAAAACAGTAACTACCTAATTACATATCACCTACATTATATCCAGAACAAATTAACAAATCCATGACTAATGATCTCAGTCAGTAAATCCATAATCACTTTATCTACACCTTCAAACCTTCACCTTTACAAAGAGGACACACATTTTTCTGAACGAGCCACTTGTTGATGCAATTCGGATTATACTGATGCCCACATTGTAGCGCCCCAACTTTTTCATTGTTTTCAAACTCAACTTGACAAACAGCACAAATTTCTTCCTCTTCTTGTTCCAAATAATTTGTCACCTTCAAATTCTCCGAAATCACTCTGTTGTTCAATCTAGTGTCACGCCTTGAATTCCTTAGATATTCATAACTGTCCTCCACAATTAGTGTTTTGTCAGTATGCATGGAACTCATTGATGGTTGAAAACTATCATTAATTTGGACATGAGTACCAATATCTTCTAAAATCACAACTTCATCAGTAGGATCCATTTGAGGTATTTGATCATATGCTCCAAAAGTACGTTGTGGTTGTTGAATGTCACTAGCATTGACGATAATTGCTTGGTTGTCGTATACATACCATGTATACAGATAATAAACAGGAAAGTGGCATTGCAACGATCGGGTGATTATATAATTAGTACTTAAGTGATATGTAGGATGAATGGTGAAAAAAGAATAAGTATGATGTGGGTGTTGATCAAAATCCATTAAAAACCAAAGAAAACAAAAAAATTTGAAATTTTTGGAAGTGAAAAAAACTGTACAGTAAGTTTTTGATGGCAGAAAGAAAGAAGTTGCAGAAGATGGTGTGAGTTGTGATATGAAAATGTCGTGATGAAGTGAGTTATATATATAGAAGAAGATATTGATATCTTGACTCTCGAATGTTTAATTAATTAAGTCGGTTTATGATTATGGATGTAATGATTCGAACTTTTGAAGTCAGATTTTTTTACCGTTTCTGGCCGTTCGAGTCTTTGAGATATCGAATCTGTTTCCGGTAAAATCTTCATCCTCTACTCGAAGTCAACTTTTCTTGCAAGACTAGAAATTAAATTTTAACTCCCTACACTCTTATATTAAGAAGCATTTATTTATTTAAACTTTACTTCTAATAAACAGAAAAAATGCATTTTATATACACTTTATATCTCTGCAACTACATGTGTTTAATTTGACAGGATATGAATGTCAATCGACTTGCTAAACTTGGTAACATTTCTTGCAATGTTTATAATTAACACGATAATCATTTATAAAGGTTATTTTTTGAAAAGATGGGTTTGTAGGTGTACTTAACCATATCCCTTTTGACCCAATAAATGTCTGTATTTTCATGTTCCATATGTTGGAAACATGTATAGGGCGAATGATAATCGATTTAGAATATGAATATATATATATATATACTCTTTGAATTGTGTAAAACATTTTTATATTGAATTATTTTGATTTGTTAATGCCTAATATACACAAAATCAACTAACACGTAACTCAAAGTATAAATATTCTTTTGATTTTAGACACTTCAAACAAGAGAATAAACATAAATAATTTTGATTGTGTACATCTTTGTAAGACCAGATATCCAATGATACTAAAATCACCAACACGATATTTAGCTGTGTTTTACTAGAAGCACTTAGGTTTTAGTCGTGCAACATGCCTCATTTAATACCATACGAGCATGAGAAGCAAAAGCTAAGAAGTAGTAGTTTGGGTTCCTATCGTCAATTAAGGCAGATACAATTGTTGGTTTCTTCGTTGCTTCTACAACCGCGTTGCTAAATTACATGTAAATTGGATTAGTGAATCATCAAAAGTGATCGATATTACGGTCTACCCAGAAAAAGGTAAAGTAATGGAAAATTTTCGTTACTTGAAGCTCATTAATTTATATCAAATTCTATTTCTTCTTTCTTTCCTATAAAATCTTGTAAATAAGCCAGTTGTTTGAGTGTCTATTTGCATATAAGTAGTTTTATTTTTGTATCAACAAAATTTAATCAAGCTAAGATAGTGAGAATTATGCTGATTTGTGCAGTAGCCAGTAGGATTGTAGGATAGAACAACCTGTAGGTTACATATTCACCATTCACCATTACTGTTTTATGCTTCATCAACATTTTAACGGGGAGAGATTTATACACACAATGTTTTAACGTGTACAATTCAATAACACATTATTTATGCATAATGTACAACATATCATATGTATGTTTGTGTCTACAAGTGATAACAAATCGTATACAAATTCACCACCTTTTTTTAATGTGATTGCATGAATCCCTTTAAGTAGTTTTTTTAGTAAAAGCAATTTAGAAAGCATCTCACAATTTTATTTTATTTTGACAAGTTTTATACTCTTTTTTTTTCATTTGTTTTGTCTATCTACCGCTTGACACTCCAAAGATATATCCCGATCGAAATTAGACCTTTTTCATATAAATTGGTCAAAAATTATCCGTCTACTTCTACGTACTTTATCGTGTACCAGACAAAATCATTTGTGAGCAAATCTTCTAGGAAATGACAGTTTTTTGTTAAGATCTTGTAGTATAACAATCGTATATTTTGTTTGACCTTGTTAGAGTGTCTTGGAAGAACATATTAATTCCGTTTGTCCAAACTTAACATTCCAACTCTGGACAAAATATACGATAATATATATAACCGCCGGAGTCTAATCTACTGTGGTGGTTGAGTTTTTTGTTAGACTTATTTTTATACCGTTAAATCGGGTCGGAACCGTTTAATACAGGGGGTGTCTGTTATTTTCTTGAGCGGTTGATTTTTGGAGGGGTCTGTCAACCGCTGCCCCACGATCTGATAGTTTTGGGCGCGCTAAAAGTTTAATTTGCTGGTACTTGATTTCAGTTTCGTCACTTACATACTCTCAAAGGCAAAATTAACATCAATTCGAGGGTCCATCCCCAAATCGACCAGAAATTTTCATTTTATGCAAAAATATAGTATATGCGAGAGTTTTAAATTTTAGGTTCTTCTTCCATAGCTGTGATTTGGGTAAAGAAGTACGAAATTAATAATCAATTGTGGGTCTTCAAGTCTTCTCCGCCATGCTATTTTGATGATGAACTAGGTTTTCTTAGACCTTATAATCTGTTGTTGTTATACATATACTTTTGTTGATTTTTTTTTATTGGATGATTATGAGTCATTAATTTGTTATGGTTTTAATAAATGGAATATAATTTCAGTTCAATGAAGTTTGCGAAGGATCGGGTTCACAAAAATCTGGGTTTTGTATCACCAGGTATGGTTTTTATTGATCAAGTGTGTTGTTAGCAGGTCAATCATCTGCGAGTAAATACCTTACTGGTTGGTTTCAGCGGTCAGAGTCATGGTCATATCTCATCCCCGTCTAATGATTTACCTGAAGTTGTGATGATGACCCTATGGTCATTTACAAAACATTTGCTATATGAGGTTTTATGATGAGTTCTTATGGTGTTTTAATTGTTTGTGAGCAGCAGGTGTGATTTCGAAGATATCACTCTCTTCAGATGATCTACTTAAAGCTGTGGTGGGTAGTCAAAAACAGGGATTCTCATCCTGTACAACAAATTGTGCTTCTTGGTTAGTTCTTATTTGTTCTAAAATTGAATTTTTTTTTCTTTCCATGAATCGTCTGGCCGTTCAATATCTCTATTCTTTTTTTATTTTGAGTCATCGTTTTCAATATATTCAATATTAAGTTTACACACGACCTTTATACATTAATTTACCTTATTGTTTGATTGTGCAGGAAGTTGCCCAACTGCACACATTGTATCTAGAAGTATGTCATCTTGGTCATTGGCCACCATACGTTTGTTCATATATGGTATTGTTCTTTTTATGTAATTGACCTTACCGTTTATTAGTTTTTACGGACCATATGTAAACTGAGAACATTAACTTATAAGATTATAGAAATTCAACTATTACATATATATATTTTGATATTATATATATATATATAACCGGGCAACGCGAGGGTATAGTACTAGTTACATATTTGTTTCTTACATATTTGTTTCAAGAAACGTAAACAGATTACAAAAACATGAACCACCTAATTACATATCAACTATATATATTATATATATATATTATATGATATTTTATAAGAAATCCACAAATCCATAGCTAATGATATCATTCAATAAATCCATAATCACTTTATCTACACTTTCAAACCTTCACCTTTACAAAGAGGACATACATTTTCCCGAGCGAGCCACTTCTTGATGCAATTCGGATGATATTGGTATCCGCATTGTAGTTCCCCAACTTTTTCATTGTTTTCGATCTCAACCTGACAAATAGCACAAATTTCTTCCTCTTCTTTTTCCAAATAATTTGCTACTTTTAAATTCTCCACAATCACTTTTTTGGTCAATCTAGTGCCATGCCTTGAATTCCTTCGATATTCATAACCTTCCTCCACGCTAAGTGTTTCCTCAATGGAACTGTGAAAACTGTCGCTAATTTGACCCCTTCCAATAACATCTAGTACCACACCTGCGTCAGCAGGCTCCACGTGGACATATGGAGTTATTTGATCATATCTTCCGTACGTAAACTGTGGCTGTTGTTGAATGTCATTAGCATTGACAATAATAGCTAAGTTTCTGTATATGTACCATGAATATGGATAGTTAAGAGGACGGTAGCATTGCAATGATCGGGTGATCATCTTATTACTCAAGTAATGTGTGGGATCAATGGTGAGAAAAGAATATGCACGTATATGTATGTTATAAAAGATGTATGTATAATGGAGAAACTGTGTAATGTTCCATTACAACCACTGATAATAATAAAAAAAGATACTACTTGTTAGAGAGAAACAGATTGCAAATTACGCAGAAAGAATTGAGAAAGAAGTTGTAGGAGATAGTGGTGTGACTCGTGATGAAAGGAGTTATATATATATACTAGCAGAATATCCGCGCAATGTAGCAGGAATAATTTATTAGTTTCACATTCATTCGACGTATAGTATTGTATTTTTTGAAATATTTTAAAAATCCAAAACCATACGACAATACACGGAGTATACTGTTTTTTTTTATGAGAAATTTTTTCTTTTTTTAACAATTTTTCAAAAAACTTGTAACAAAATAATTCAAAATTAAATCATAAGATGTCATTGTAAACGTGATGATCGGGTTGCTAGTTGCGAGTACCGGGTTTCGGGTTCTTAATGGACAGGTTGCGAGTTGCGGAGTCGTCTGTTGAGTCTATTTGATTTTTTATTTTTGGTTTATTATTTTTTGTATTTTGATATTAAGCATTATGTACGTTACATTGTAATCCTAAAACTTAATCAAAAATTTGAATTACTCGTCCCAACCTTGATTAAACGCTTTCATGTCATCCCAACCATTCCGTTCATAATTGAAATGTCCCGTAACTACTAATAGTTCAAAAGTTATGTCTTTTTCATAATTTCTCATATGTAGTCATTTATATCTTAAAGAATATATCTCAAATGTATTATATATAGTATAGATATAGAAAAGTTTAAGTTAACATTAATTGTCATATGTTAGATAGTTTATGGTTTAATAATGCTTATATTAATGATAATTAAATTTAATTAGTTTATAGTTTAATAATACTTGTATTAATGATAATTTAATAAATGTAGGGGCCTGTTAGTCATTTCTATAGATTTTTAAAAATACTCTTAGTAATTATAAGGGTAAAATAGTAAAATTTATCTTAAAAAAAATATTAAAATGTATTATACAATAGTATAGATATTTATAGAGATTTTATAAATTTTATGTATGAAATGTTTAAGGCGGTGTATGATTACGTGTGTAATGATTTGCAAGTAAAATGGTTAAGATTCTATTTATCGGTGACCGTTTGCAATATATGATATTAATAAATCTGGTAAAATCATCATTATTTACTACTCGACATTAAATAACTCTCCCCTATTCTTCGTGAAAATTTGACTATTCAGATTCGTTTATAGAATTTTCAAAATTCGTATTTAATTATTAAAAATCTTAAATGGTGGTAAAGAAGATGATCATTTTACTAGGGTGATCTATTTGAACTATAACAAATTTACAATTTCACCCATACATGTGGTTAGAAAATACGGATTTTGATTACTTGGATGCAATTGAGAGTCGTGAAACACTTTTAAATTGAAGTATTTTGTACCAGAAATTTCAATAGAAGCTGACCAAAAACGGTTTTCATAACCGTTTTAAACGGTGAAACTAACTTTTTCAATAAACGGGTCAAAAACCGAGTTTTCATTCAAATTCGGATTTTCAATACATTTTCCTTAAAGCTTGACCCCAGCCAGGGGCTCTACCCCTTGAACCCCGCTACCGGGGGCGCTGCCTCCTTTGGACCCCCGTAAGATCAAAACGAATTAAAACAAGTGTGCACCTGCACTAACCAAACTTATTTAATCCCATTACACTTAAATCATAGTAGGATAAAAAATCACCAACACATGCAACCCTCTCGAAAAGCAAATAACAAAAGACAGAATCAACAGAAATTTGTTGCAATTTGAATATTACAGAACATTAAAATCGCAAAAAAATAAAAAAAAAATCTATAAATAAGCAAATAATTGAAATACCATAACCTGCAACCGACAGTTTTTTTCATGCCTAGAAGACTATTTCCAGTTTTAAGTTACTTTTTGTAGCGGTCAATCTTAATTAAGAAGCAGGATTGGGATCATCATGTTCAACAATGCACCAATTCCTCAAAACTCATGTCTCTGATTCCATACATACATTTTCAAAGAATAGAAAGCATGTTACTTTTCCCTTGTTCTTTCTTTCTTTTGGGCAAAAGAATAATAAATGGGTCTAAATATAACGTAACGCCCTGGGTTATCTTTAAGAAAACAAACCTGCATAAACTCAAAAGAGAAGGCTTCAGATTCAGGGTGGTGATGACGATAATGCCTTATTACCAGTCTACGTCACTTAGTGAAACAAAACCGATCTTATATTCGTGTATTCCATGATAACAGTTACACAACTTAAACAAATGTTAAGTGGGTGGTCATCATCTCCAACCCAGTTTTCACAATTGCATAAAAGAACCTAATATCTTTTTGACAGGCTAGCCATCAAAAATCTATCAATCAGCTTTCTCATGCAAAAAGGAGGCGTACCATGGATAGGTGCATGATATACTCGCTTCTCTGGCAACCCGAGACATTTTTAGGTTCCCCTGCACACATCACCAAATAAAACATCAGATTTTTTTAGTAAAAGATATATGCACACTTCATCCCTGCATATACATCCAAACTAGAAAACAAAGGCGTGAATGCGTGATTGTCTCCAGATTATACCATATCGAACTCCTCCATCCTGTCTTTTCTTTCACCAACATAAACATGAAAATCCAACGACTTGGTAGTCCCCTAATTGGCTCGGCTAATTCGGGACCAAACTACTCGGTTTAGGTTTGCACCTTGCAGTGCTGAACCAAATTGTTCATACTGATACTATACTAATACTAATATCTAATAAAGGTAAGTAATTAAGTACATTGGTTTGTTTCTCAACGCAAGTCTTTGTTCCCTCACCCTTCATCTTTTTCCTTCTTCTTTTTTTAGATTCATGACCCAAAAGTAAAGCTGAAAGAACAAACACTTGCCAACAGTGTACTTTAAAATCATATTTTGTTGAAGCTCACTTTTAGGGTAGATATACATATTCGGAAATTTCTCATAGGTCCACGGTTGAGAGTTATTTATCTGAATCGGTCTTAGCAGGATCACAAATGAACATGAATGATAATCCTATGTGTTTGGAAACAAATGGTTAGATGTGTTTTTTTTTATATATAAAACGGAAAAGAAAGAACACAATCTGTTGCATTGTTTTCATCGTATTTTACTTTGTGCTGATATATCATAATAGCGGGAAGAATGGTGTATTAAAACAAATAGATTAAAACTCACCCCAGATATGGTGTCCCATGCTGGGCTAAATTTCTGATGTGGGTATTTCAAGATAACAGGTAGAATAGGAGCTTTAGACAAAAATGCACCAGTTTTAAATGAAAGTATATAGTCCCCATTTGTAGTTGTCCCTTATGTATAACATAATCAACTTAAACAGCCGAAAAAAGACTAAAGATATTACAAGGGCCAGAGAGACTATGATATGTGACCTGGGAAAAGCATCATCGTAGGTGCAGACTTATTCTGAAGAGATTCATTAATTCTGTCATTCACAACACCTGCAAGCAACAAATTCAAAATACAAACATTAAAGAAACATGCATTTTGTTCATTCTTGAAGAAAGGATATGTGTGTATGCATGTGTATTTACAAGTGTGTATTACGTCTTCTAAGACGAGAGATTTTGTTCACGAACTATAAAGAATAAGTCTAGCAACAGTAAGTCAAAGTATATACTGAGGTTCAGATTTTACTGCAATTGTTAATACTTAATTATATAAGAATGCCTGTAAATACATATGCATCAACAAAATGGTCCGAATTGTATTCATAAACATTTAAATCAACCTTATTTATCTTACAAAGTGCACATATAAATACCTGAAATACCCTTGAAATCTGATGATTGTGACTCCCGTTGAACATATATACACCCGAGGCACTTGCTGAAACAAAAAGGTAGATGCAGTGAAATAACCTGTTAGATCGTTGCAAACTATAAACATGAATGGGAAAATCTCATAGAGAATAAGTCCGTATAAAATCATATTTTAAGCATCAGAGTGTATGTAACTTAAGCCAACTTGATAAGGCCAACAAGAGGAAGTTTGCCCACTGATCTCTTCAGCAATGAGATCAAAACACGGAGTATAACATGTCAGTCATATCACCCAATACACATATACAATTTCAATTCTTTTTCTTCTAACAATCAACGAACCTTGGCAACAAAGCTAGGAAATGAGGAAGACATATGGTATAAAATATCCAAATGTGAAACATGATTTGGATATAATTGCTCCAGGCCTTTCATTTTCCTTACTTTCGTCATTGGCATCCAACTGGTCATTAAGAAGAACCAAGGTACTTTAAACACTTACTGGTTCACATATAAGCAAAGCATGAGCTTTTCAGGAACTCAGGAAGACAAAAGAAATTCACATGAATAAGCGTACATTTACTTATGTGGCGAACCAATATTTATGTGATAATAAAATATGTTAATGTCCTCCTAAACATATAGGCTTTTCAATTTTCAGGGACTTCCTCACTTACAGCTTACTTATGCTAACTATTGATTTCACTATTGTATTTATCATTCTTAATACTTAAGTTCATCACGTTCAATGAAATATGGAGGAACGGATTTTAGGTGGTCTAGAAGAAAGTAAAATCAAATCTAATGTTCTAAGTGATCATTTTCTGGGACTACAAAAGTATTAGAAGTCATTAGCAATCAAAATCTAATCTAATTATGATAGCTATGCATTATTTGAATTGAGTAAGGATGATCATACAAATTTAGGACATATCCTTAGTTAGAGGGATAGATATGATTTAATACTTAAAACATGGACTAATATTTTATTTAGACGACTAAGGGTTGAATTGGTTTCATTTAAATTTGAACTTGATAAACAGAGGAGGTTTTTTCCTGTTTAGGTTATTCGGAGAGGACGAGTATTTTTACTCAGATCTACGCAGCTTAACGGGGGTATCCCTGTGACCGTTTCCGATTCTTTCCCTGACCATCCCAAGATATGCAGCTAGTGAGGTTTGAACTAGAGACCTCTTGAGAGGATATCAGAACGCCAACCACTAGACCATCTTGTTGATTGTTTAAATTTCAACTTGATCATATCTAAAATTTGACTTATAAGCTAATTCTCGTCGAATCTTGTTGGTGATACAAACATGGCAACATATAATCTTACAGCCCTATGTAACACGTTTCTAACTCAGATAACTTTCGCACTTCTCATTCCAAATTTCACAATTTGCAACTAATACTTTCACACTAGTTTGATTAAATTTTTTCTCGCAAATCAAATAGGTGCTTGCTTAATTTTATCTAAGAATCTAACAATTAATGATAGGTAACTTATCAATCATACTAATTCCACTACTAATATAACAACAAAAACGTCATCATCATTGAATTTGCTATCGATATCCGAACTCAGGGCCGGCCCAATGGGGTGACTTGGGCAACGGTCCAGGGCCTCCAATTTTTTAAGGTCCCATATTTTTATATATCTTAATTATAATGTATGAAAAAAAAAATTACAGTCTTTAATTAAAACCTTTTTTTTACCATTAAAAGGCCTCACTTTTTTATTTTGTCCGAGGTTTTAAATTTGCCTGAAACTGCCCTATCCGGATTCCTGTAAGTTTCCTTAATCCAATAAAACTCGAAAACAAAAAGCATAGCTCTTGAAAGAACTCTCCCAACCCAGTACATAACATTTCTTCTCCAGCCACCCATATGTGCATAATCCTCCTGTTCATCTTCTCTATTTGGAACCGAAAACAGAGTGCACGCCTTACAAATCAAGTAATAAACCACAACATGCAAGCAACGTAGCCGAAACCACACGCAACAGAAACAGTGTGATTAACGCATTACCTAGCAATAATTTCTGTGTCCACGGTAACTTTCCACGTCCCATTGTACCGTACATATCATTACGTACAAATGCAGCGTAATTCTTTTCGAGTTCTACGATGTCTGGTTGCGGTGTGGTCGATACTGATGTGTTGTCATCGCCACTGCCGCTGGTGATGGTGGTTGTGGAACGGGTGGTGGTTTTGAGGAGGGGAAGATCGTCGTTACTGGGACTGTGTTTGTGATTGAATAGAGAATGTGGTGGTGGTAGTGATGGTGGCGGTGGATGTGAAGGGGGTAAGCTGTTGAGTTCCGAATCTATTTATGTATGTATGATGATCGAAACCCTAATGATGATGTTTGATTTGGTTTTTGTGTGACATATGTTTAATGAAAGTCTGAGAGAATGAATGGAGATCTGGTCTTTGGAGTTGAAGTTGATGTCCATTTGATTATTGATGGTTTGATGGATGCGGGTAGCGTGTATTAACGTCATGTGGTGAGGTGTGGGACTATTTTCAATCTACTCCCACGATGAACGATCTATTTTCCATTTGCTTTATGTTAACTGTCCGCATCTAATTATTATTTCTATGGAGTATTATTAATTATTAATCTAAAAATATAAAAATAAAGACTATCACACCATATCAAAGGTCTCCATATCACATTCACATTTGAGTTTTACATTACATTTATAAATTTAATACATGTATACCATATTCCTCCTTTTTGATAAATGCATTTAGCAATTGTGACTACTTTTTGATAATATCAAGCATTCATACTCCATCATTAGTGATTCACCGCTACAATAACATTTTTATATTAAGCTATATCGTGTCGGGATGTGATAGTGTTTCTTTGAGTGCATGACCGTTGCTCTGGTTTAATAAGGCGGTCGTTTCATTGCCTTAGTTAATCCTTTTTGTACTAGTGTTCATAAGTAGGGTTTGAGAATAAATCGTGTTTGAAAGAAAATTATTATAAGAGGGATATATGTTTGTTTTTCAAAATGGTATTTAAACAGTTTAATATTAGATGATGTTATATTATTTCTCAAGTCGCAAGCCTTGTTAGTAAAGTTTCTCTAACAAGAAGAAATAGAAATGAGGATCCCCTTTTTTGAATACCTCGATCCATTTAAAATTCTTTTGTTAAAGAATTGTTAATGAGAATCGAAGCCAAAGTGGAGGATAGAAACCCCTTGAACAATATTTTCACCTTGCCCATTTGAACAATAACATCTTCTAGAAAACTTTTATCAGACATCTTCTTAGAGTCAAGTTTGAATTAAGAGAAGCTCAATCCAGAGTTTTCCGTTTGTGCATGATTTACAACTTCGTTAGAAATGAGAAAACCAACTAGAATGTTTCAACCCCTGACGAAAGTTGGCCACTTGAAACAATAATCACCTTAGCTAAACGAAAAGCAAGCACTTTTACCATTTATCATAAACCCAATCTATTAACCTAAAATCCGATAAAACATTTGGGTCTGGTTTATTAAGGACTAGAGCTACAAATGAAAGATTGCAACCTTTTGGTAACTTACCAAAAGTCTCAAAATGCTTGATACAATGTACATTTTTATCAAGTCCCAAGACTATTCTATGAAATTGAACTTCATTCCAGTGAGCTCAGGAATTTCTAGCCTGAAAAGTCCCAAACAACCATCTTTACATCCTCCATTGTAATTTCAGCGACTAATGATTCTTCCTTGGTCAATTGAGTAGTGGTGTTGCTATCAGGAAACTTGAGATTCCGTTTTCAAAGTCTTTTCTTATGAAAGTTGCAAGCGTAATAATATTCTCTAGAATGCATTCAAGTAAGGAATCAGTTCATCATTTGGATGTACTTGCTTTGGTTCTGAATCATTTTGGAGTGGCAAATGTTTTAATAAAATCTTGAAGGTACGAGGTTTGTATAGTTTTGTTAGCTTTTTTGTTCAAGTTGTTTTCGGACTGATGTTATGTTTTTTAGTTTGATGTTTGTTTAGGGTGTCCTCATGGCTCATGTTGTGGGCCTAACTAATGATCATCATGTCCTTCCCAAATTGGGTTGGTTTTCTTTAACGCATCGTCTTGAAAGGGAAAAAAAGATGTCTCGTTTGATTTGACTTCTTGTTTGACTTTTCTTTCGAGAATCAATAAAGTTCAAGAAATTGATATTTTATACTTTTGTTTAATTCCTTATTTGGTTTGTGTGCACGTTTTATTTAAGAATGGTTACGTATCATAAACCTAATCCTATTCTAATTCTAATATTATAAATAAATAGAAAACCTTTTCTATTAAATTTTTTGAAAAATTAAGGAACCTATTTACTAATAAATTAATGTTTTCATTTCATAAAACTTTCAATGAATCAATCAAATACATACATTGATTTACTTAAAAGTTCTATTTTAATTATTTTTATTTAGTTCAGCTTTTTATACGTACATTACTAAATAATATTTATATTTGATAATTTGTTTGGGTCCTTTTCCAATGTTTTTTTTTGCTTTTTCTGACACTCCGTATTTTCTATGTTTAAAAAACTTGATCAATAAAACATCATTTAAGATTGACAAAACTTATTTTATTACTGACTAACTTTATTTTGCTTACTCATTACAAGGGGTTCGGGACTAAGGCACATTTGTTAATAATGTATTATGTAAAAGTATGATACCATCTAACCCTTATATATATATAGATGCATATATGTACCGATTATTAGCTATAATAATAACAATAATAAAATGTAAATTACAATATCTGTTTTTAATTAATTAATTTCACTCTAATAATATGGTTTACAACCACCGAATAATAAGACTCAAATAGGAGAAAATAAAATTTAACATTCAAGTAAACGAAACATAATTATATTTGAAATTCGTGCGTATTCACGGATTTAACATTCAAATAAATAAAGATAATTTTATTCGACATCCGTGTGTATTCACCGGGTTGGTTTAACAATCAAATAAACGATCATGGTTTTATTCAACAACCGTGTGTATTCATGGGTTTAACATTCACATAAACAAAAGATAGTTTAATCCGACTTTTCATAAGCATATACAAATTTAACATTAAGATAAGTGAAAAGTATATTAATTTGACATCCGCGTATATACATGGATCATACCATACATATCATCTATATTTAAACGAAGAGTTGAACTTGTAATGTTTAGTTGATACATCGCTTAAATGCCGCTAATTAGAGAAGTGTTCGTCGTACATCCCCGCATAATGCACAATGCATAATGTTTTCGAATGCAAAAAATAATGTATACAAATCATTAAAAATACTTACTTTAATATAAATTAGACAAAATTACTAGAGTAATTTGGTAAATGGTAATGTAAACAATTAGCCCCCAATTGGTGATTCTGTAAAGTGTAAACAACCAAACCAAATCCCAAATTGTTATTGGGATTCATTTCATGTATGTATATGATAAATAAATTACAAATAATAATCGATCAACAATGTTACCTTTTTGATCATTATTTTACTCGATATTTAAATCACCATGAATTATCAGCAAGATAACCAATTCTTATGAGTACTAATAACCGCCGACAACATCCCAGCCGACGCCAACAATAACGGCGCCGACAGCCGCCCTTTTCCGTCGCGAACATCCGCCACCGCCATCAATCCATCCGCCACATCTTGCACCAACGACAATTTCTTCATCAACTTCTTTTCCCTCAATTTCTTCAACTTCTCATTCTCAATTTCAATACCATCACCTCTCAAAACCCTAATTTCAATCCCCGTTACCAAACACTCCTCATCTTTCACAATCCCCTTCAAATCCCTAATTTTCATACTAATACTCCCAATATACCCAATCAATTCCGCCCACGCACTAATTAATTGCAACTTACGCGCGTAAGTTGCATCAATCAACCCTGATTTCGTTAGCCACACCAACTGTTCGACGAAATAATACAAACCCTCACCCCCGTAAGCGACGATTGCGAGTACAAGATCGTGTTTGGAATCGAGTTTAGCTGACCGAAATGAATTGATATCCTGAATGAATTTACCTAAACGGAAGGCTTTACGGCTTAATCCAACGCTGGATTCGAAGGTTTTGAGACGGCGGTGGAACGGGTGGGCGGTTGGGATCGTGTCGGAAGATAAGATGATTTTGGCGGCGTATCGTGAGATTTTGAGGAGTTTGTCGACGCCGTCACGTTTGGCGAGATATGCTTCAAGGTGGAGTAAAAAGTCGCGATTGTTGGTGGGGTTTGATTTTGATTTGATTGAAGAAGATGAAGATGAAGATGTAGATGATGTGAGGTTTGATGAGTTGGGTTCCATGTTGGTGATGTTTCGAAGTGATTCCGTGATCGTGAATTTTGTTGTTGTAAAAAGAGATTCAGATTCAAGGATTTTGGATTGTTTCTTGATGCGTGTGCCAACTATGGTTTGATGTAATTAATTTTTTATTAATTAATATTTATTCTAATAAGGAGATGGCTGCAATTGTAATGTAGTCGAACGTATAAGTTATACTGTTAGAGCCAAAAAATATAAATCCAACAGGATTGATTGCTTCTAATTTATAGAAGAAAATAGTGTCAATAATGCAAACCCTTTTTATCCTTCACAAGTCAAAACGTAACAATAGTAAGTTAGGTTTTCACCCAAGTATTTAATCTTTAATTGTGCCAAACATAATCATGTTTAACCGTTTAAGTATAGACATCAGCTTGAAACTTATAACAAGGGCGTTTGATTTGTTCATTGGATTCATAACGGGTAACGATTATTATATGTCTAAAACAAAAGTGAGAAAAAATATTTAATCGTGTGAAATTTTTATTTCTTATGAACCGATTTCAGATTATCTTTGATAGTCTCTTTCAAATGTATCTATGATCTAGTTCTTTTGAATTTTGTTATTTTCATTCTTGTTCTCGTAAAATTGAGAGTTATATCTACATATATATAACTAAAGAAATGTTTTGATATGCTTGCGTGATTTGCAAGCACTGTATCTACGTGTATCGGTTTGTTGAAACAATCATGTGTATCGGTTTGGATCAACCCACCCGATAAACCTGCAACTTGATGCTTGAGTACAACGTTAAACTCAGATTAGATAAAACCGATCATCTCACAAAATTTACGGTCAAAACAACAACATTAAAGCACTTACGAGTCGAAGACAACTGTAAAATCAACTGCCGGATTTCTAAGTCGTCCACAGTGTTCTTATTATTGCGTTCCTCCCACACCAACAAATTACCATTGTCGTTTTGTTAAGCTCTTTATTTTATTTTAAGCAAGAGAGTGATACTCTGGATCATATTTTCTCACGGAATTTCAATATAACACTTAAAATGAGTTCTCGCAAATTTTCAACAACTATATATTTCTAATTTTAAATTATTCCCCAAGTTTAGTGACGAAGATTAAATACTATATATTTATATTTCGTTTTTCAAAAACTACTAAAATTTTTGTTGGAAATCTTTGAAAATTTGTCAAAAATCTATTTTTCAATATAAGATTTCTCACGGATTACGTTATGTTAGAAATCCGTTGTAGATTCCTTGACAATGTTTTGAAATATTCTACTTCACTCTTTTTGACAATAACTCGATGAAAATTTGTGGGAACGTTACCCACAGAAAGCTTGTCGTGAGAAATCTGTAAGTATACATAGATTTTCTAGTGTAACCTTATGATCAGGTCTTAAAATGCAAAAAGAAACGTAAGCAGATCACTTAAAAAACACAATAATGTATTTTAAGGTATTATAGATAAAATTATTTGATAAGGAAGACTCTAAGACCATTCCCAACCCTAAGCGTGTCAGTTGTGACACCTCAACGCCACATCAGCACCTCCCAAACTGACACACAACTGACACAACCCTACCAACCCAGAGTGTGTCACTTTAATTTCTAAGTCTCACACATATTTAAATAAAAACCATTTCATTAAAATTAAAAATCTTACGTTGATTAATTATAACCTAAAATTAAAAGACAAATTTAATACTTGAAAAATAGGACAAAAACATAATCAGAAAACCAAAACAAGATTTGATAATTAAAATATAGATATAGAAACTGGTCCATATAGGCTGAGAATAAAAAAACAAAACAAAACCAAGCCCAATAACCCATATAAATTAGGGTATATGTGTTATACATTTCATCTTCTTCACTTCATACATACGTTCCTGGAGAAACACACACATGCATACACAATTCAGTGTGTCTGTGAGAGAGTTTTGAAGACAAAATAGTGAGAAATCGATGTGGCCCCACACGAACCACTGACGCCCCCCTCTTTCCCCGTCGCCAAACTCGCATAACTCAACCGACGCGACGGTGTCAACCTCGTCGGTCGGTCGACGCATGTCGGTGGCCTAACCGACGGACGCGTTGGATATGGCCTAATATGAGGGAAGTGGAGGAAACATGGGAAGCAACTGATAACACATATCCACCTTCGTTAAGGGTATTTCTATCATTTCACTCTGAAAAACTTCATCCTCCTTTTCCATTGCCTGCCCGATTGTCTTCTTTCTGCCCTCGTTTTTCTTCCCCAATTTTCCAACACCTCTATTCTCCAAAACCCTAATTCTCCGACTGTCATTTCTTGCTATTTGTTCGTGATTTCTTATTCAAAGAAGCATATTTCCTATCGATATAGATTTACACGGTATTTTCTTCATTATCTTCTTATAAGACTGTTTTTCTTTACGCGAGTGGTTGCTAATCATCAAGAAAAAGTTTAATTTGTATTAAGAAAACTAATTATATGAATTTAATTAACTTTATTTATTATCGTATAATATACATAAATGTCTGGTATTTTATTTGATCTAATCAAATAACATTAAGATTTTATTTAATATTTGTTTCACGATTTATTTTGCTTAAATGAATTACTTTAATAATATCAAATATTATTAATTCTTTTTAATAACATTATTGTGAAATTCTGCAATGTTCATATGAAGTTGATTGTGACATTTATAATAATATTAAAACGCACCATTCGTTTAATCTAACTAGTAAATTTACATTAGATAATTATTAACAAATTACAATTAGTTGAGTTTGAGCTCTAACACTTAGGTGCATACAATTTTGTTGAGCTCTAACACTTAAGATTAGGTGCATACAACTTGCTTCTAAGTTTTAACTTTTCTTGTCTTTTTATATTAGAGTAGGATGCGTATGCCTTTATACATACAAAGAATATAGTTATGCAATCCTAGTCAAGGAAGTTGAATCAAATCAAACTAAACCAAATAGACATGTTAGTACATCTTTGTTTCATTTTGAAAAACCAACCTTCAATAGATCAACAAGTTCATGGTATGGGGTTTCCAAGGTTGAACCAAGTGAGATATTCATTTTAGATCGATCGTAAGATCTAACGTGTATGTTATAGTATTGTAGATACATGTACTAGTGAGTTCGTAGGGAAATGATGTTTTTTCATTTAATTTGAGTTGGTAGACATATTTCTAGTAACTGGATAGATTAAGTTTTTTTTTGAGTGATGATGATAATAAAATAAATAAATAAAAATGTTAAATAGTGAGCCTATTTTATTCTTCTCTCACAAAATACATTACATAATCTATCATGTTATAAAATTACTTGAGAAGATTCCAATCCTTATCTAATTTACCTCTTTTATAAAGCATTTGTCATTATTCTTTTTATTGCCTACAAATTGAAGATAGAAAGTTACTAACTTACCCCTCGTTCAAAAAACAAATTAAACACCAATCAATTAATTAACTTTGAAAATTACAGATTAATTAGAAGTTATAGTGTCAACTAATATATAACTTTGGAAATGATATTTTTGAAAACAAAACTTTGAAAATTGATTCATTTGAAATATACTTTTATAACTAATGTGTTGAACTTGTATCTTTTAGTTAATTATTTTATATTTTGGTTATCTTATGTATGAATATTGGGGTAAGAGGATAATATGTCACTATGTGCCAACATGTCATAACTAATGACAAAAGTTACGAATAGTTGCAAGACAATTAGCAGGTTATGCACCTACAATTATTTCTGGCGACTTATTTTAATGAAAGGTGTTTTAAAAGGTTGAAGACTGGAATCCGAATATGCATAAATCAAATGTTAGTTGTTGCGTTGTGTTTGAGCTAATGTAATTGTTAGAACTGAACCCAAAATCTATTTTCATAAATTTGAACTCAATCTTGTTTCTTAAGCTATCGAGTTTAACTATTTTATCTTGTCATTTTACGTATTAATATGAGCAATCTATTCACTATAGATGAAAAACTTATTAGCATTCATCATGTCTAGATGTATAATTTGAATTTAATGTGGTAACACAAACGTATCGGCGAAACCTGACAAAAAGTTATATATGTACCTACACACTTAACGTTATCTCGAGAATTCTTGTATAATGATTAAGGTACAATTAACTTTTTATTAGTATAAATATATTGCCATAGGTAAGTACAAACTACATACGGATATATTTTGTAGTTTAACTTTTATCAATTTATAGATTCTAAGATGTGTCTTATTCAAGATAGTCTTTTCGTATATAATTTTATTACTCGTAAATTTAACTATCTCTTATTACTTTTGTCATATTTAATTATCGACAACGCCAGACCAATATGTTCATATTAGTTTGTATTTTCTTAAGTTTGATGAACTTTTTTCATCTTATCTTTATAAACATGAAATGATGTTATCTAAAATGTGAATATGTATATATTGAAAGGCTACGTCTTTTTAAGCGTTAATATTCATCTTGACATCAATCACCATGTTAATACGATATGAAATGTTGATTTTTAGATGTAAGTGTATAACAAGTTTTGTTACTCATTACCATAATTTAACAATGTTTTTGACGTATATAATATCACCATATTGTGTGAGTACCTTACTAGTCAATGAATATTGAAAATGTTATCTAGTTTACATTGTAAGTTAATTAATGAATACACATCCATGTTTCCCTTTAAATTTGTTGGTTCCCTTTGATTCACCTCCTTTAGTTTATTTTTATAAGTAACTATTAATTATATCAATAATACAAATAAATGATTTTAAACCATGTGAATCGAACCAAACAATACCCGAATTCTTTATTTTTATTTGAAAGATTTCACAATTCGGTTGGGTCAACCTTATTACTCACATGTAGAGTTCGTGCACGAAGAACATAAAGAAAAAGTGAACCGAAAATCAAGAACTGACAATTTAGTCGCTCAAAAGGAATTTATAATTTTTAACATTAAAATGATAACTATTATTTTTGTTGCTAATAATTTATGAGATTGACTAAAGCTAGTTAATGGGCCTACGTGATGGTGAAGCTAGTAGGTTAGATGGGCCGTAAGAGTTGGATGGAAAGGGGGCCGAACAAAAGTCCTACAGCCGTTGTTATTTAACTTTATTTGCTGGGCTTTGTATACTTTATCGTAACGGTAAAAGGATCCCCCGCCACTCCACTCACTCGCGACCAAACACCGAATGCTACACATCGCCTAACTTAACAAATTACATCTTTACCCTTTTATTAGATATTTTGTTTCATTAAAATGAATATAGCTTAAGTGTGTGGAGCTAGAAAAAAATATTTGAGAGGTAATACGTTTTTAACTTTTTTTATTTTTAGAGGGGCAAAACTCATAAAATATCATTAATACTTTTATAAAAATAAACTTTTTATGTAATTCAAAATGTTTTTAAGAGGATGACTGCTTCGCTGCTCTTATTCTAAATCCGTCTTAATAACTTGACTACTATTTTCATTTTTTTAAATAAAGTTTTCTAATCAGTAGGATTAAAAGATACGGTAGATTTGATTTTTGGTATGTCTGATAACTTTTAAACGCATGCATGGTTTTATTGGCAGTTATTTTAATTACTTGATGATTGATTACAAGATTTAAGTACAACCAACTTATCAAGTCAAATGATAAAAACTTTCACATAAATAGTAACTCTTGAAAATGTGTATTTAATGGAATTAACATACTTACACTCTTATTTATATTTTCAATTTAATTTTTATTTTGTCAATTTAATAATTTAAAGACTTCTGTTAAATATTAGGAGTACCATTTAGTGTATCTACAAAATGGTCGTGGATATGAGAAGCATGATATAGAATGTGTAACACGTTAATAAAACTAGTTTGAACTCGAAGTTGTATGGATTGCGATACTCTAATATCTAATCTTAATACGAGAGTTCATGTTCTTTCGTACATAAAATTTAACATATTATTTTTGTTTTAATTGTGAAATCCACTTTTTGAGTATTTGTGAGGAAGTATGACTTTTCTTGAGTTGATCACAAAAATCTCAATTCTATAATTAAGCTAGGATTTATTATTTCGTGATGCGGTAAACTTTTATGTTTTTCTATCGTATGGGATTAACTTTGAAATTTTATATTGTATGAAGTAAAATTTCAAAAATTCTCTATTGTATATTAACTTGCTTTTTTTTACTTAGACAAAAAAGGAAATTTTTCTTTTTTGGAATGGATAAAAAATAATATATTACATACAATATAAAAGTTTAGAAGGTTTACCTCATACAATTGAATATTTCAAAGTTAACATCACACAATAAAAAAACGTGAAAGTTTACTCCATCACGAATCAATAAACTCATTAAATTACATACGATAAGATAATAAATCAAATATAAAAAGAATTAAAGAAAATACGGAAAAAAAGCCCGCCCATATAATACAGCCGTTCGGACTTCAAGTCGTTTTCAAATTTCTGTTCCGTCAACAGGCTTCAATCCCCCTTTCTTAAACCCTAAACATTGATTACACTCTAGTCTACTCTTCTCCGTCAACAATCTAAAATCAAATCATATACTCTATGACCTAATTTTACCTCAATTATCCATAATTAGGGCTCAATTTCAACTCCATCACACATTAATTTCATCAACAACAAAGTTCGTAGTTCTAAAAATGTCTGCAACAACTGATAAGCTTCCATCATCAATGAAGTTTGATTCACGGAAGATACTCGGACCGGCTGGAAACAGAGTCAAGGTCAAAGAAGATGATGATAATTTGAAGAACAATGTGATGGGAAGAAAGGCTAAAAGTTGTGTCAAATTAGCGAAGAGGTCGCCGAAAATTGTTGTTAGGAAGAACGATGAATCGGTAGACAGTTCGTGTTCTTCAAAATCGTCTTCTTCGAATTATAGTTCTGTGAAAAACGCTAGTTTGAAAAAGAGAGAGAAAGGTGATATCAACAAGGTGAAATTGGAAGGACGTGAAGTATCCGTTCCGTTTAAACGTTGTGATTGGATCACACAATTCTCAGGTATCATAATAGTTTAATGTATTTTTAATTTTCAGTTAGTTTGGAGACAACTTGTTATTTTGTAGAACAAATTGTAGGTGTAAATAAAAAGTTCACTTAAACAGTCTTTATAGTGTATACACATTATTTGTATAAAAACTTATGATTGATATGCTCCATACTGTAGTCATCTAGTGATTGTTTTATGCTCGTTTTCATTTAAAAAGCGCATTTAAAAAGCGGTCGTGTGAATAATTTTTCTCAGGTAGATAGTGTAGGAAATTTTTATCTTTTTCAAGTACCTTTTGTTTTCAATTACTATACATCTTGTTTAAAACGGTAATAATCCAGAAGACGGGAAGAGAATTAGAATTTATACTATTAATCTATATAAATCAGGTATTTTTGGAACCAAGTTTATGTATGCAACATAAAAATTAATAATGGTATATTAGAGTGTATTGTGTAATGAAAGTTGCATTTCGGTTGTTTTTGGGCAATAAATTTAAGTTCGGCCTCTGAATAAAGAATAATTCTAATGTTCATCTTCTTGATGCATTGTTCTTTGTAGATTCACTTCATGTTACTTTTCATGATGAAGAATGGGGAGTTCCAGTTCATGAAGATGGTAAACTATTTGAACTACTTCTTTTGGCTCAAGCATCTGCCGAACTCACTTGGCCAGAAATTCTTTATAGAAGAGATAAGTTCAGGTAATAACTTCAAATAGGTAGTATGAAATGACCACAAACTCTATCTGACTGAATTCGGGCCTCTACTAACACCTAAATACTTCTTTCTACAGAAAGGTTTTTGATAGCTTTAATCCGTCGTCCATTGCAAAGTTCCCCGAGGACAAGTTCCATAATGGTAGCCTGTTGCTATCAGAACAAAAACTGCGTGCCATTGTGAGAAATGCTATTGCATTTCTTAAGGTACTAGTGATATACAGTTTTCTAGTCATAGAGTGTAGACATAATAAGTGGGATGGGCCACCTATGCCCAGTCCCAAACAGGTCGGTTCAAAATTGACCAAATTTAGTTTAGATGCCGATGGATAGGGCCATATTTTCCTTGGATGGGCTTCTTCCTATCCAACCTTGTGGGTTGAATGGGCTTATTTTACTGATTAAACTATCCACCAATTTCTTTCGTTTAGTCACATGGTAAGAAGTTTGACTAAAAGGTGGAACTTGGTCTTGAAGAATTAAGAGAGTCATGTGATATACTTAAAAGTATTGTTGCCTTACATATATTTGTCTAATCATTTGCAGATCCAGCAAGAATTTGGCTCCTTCAGCATCTACTGCTGGCGATTCTTAAACAACAAACCAATAAAGGATGTATTTCGCTATGCTCGTCAAGTACCAGCTAAAACACCAAAGTCAGAACTCATAAGCAAGGATTTGATGAAAAGAGGCTTTCGTTGTGTGGGTCCTACCGTTATCTACTCATTCATGCAAATATCTGGTATGGTCAATGACCATCTTATATCATGTTTTAGACACATCGAGTGCAATAACATTGTCAAAAATGATCTAAAGGTCTGTTGCTAAAGAAACAAAACAAGAACCCGACAACTTAGATGACAGTAAACTTTCACATGAGTGAATGAATTGTTTGATTCGAGATTATCATGGGCTAACATAGCTAATCTAACGGTGTATAATACTTGTAGTATTGTGTGACATTTAACATGATTAAGTATAAGAATGTTCATACTAGAGATAAGGGGTGTCTTTTGTGCTTTCTCATGTAATGATATTGTTTATAATAAAATGTCTTGGCTTGTGTTGTTTATGCTTTTTGTTCTTAAGAAAGTTCTTAAGCTGATTAAGTTATTTGTGGTTGGACACATGAGACATGCTCAGCTGTTTTGTCTGATTAGGCAACATGGTTGTGTCTCATGTATTGTGAACATAAGGGTCTCTCTCTCTCTCTCTCTCTCTCTCTCCCTCTCCCTCTCCCTCTGTATGTTTATATCTATTTATTTATTTATTTAATTATATATAGTGTCAGTTGTTGCATACTTAAAAAGAATGTTTTGGTCCCAAAAACATGCCATGTTACTTTTGGTAAATGCATACACGATGGCCAATTGTAGTGTAGTATTATACCGTTATTGCTTGATGACATATAAATCATATGAAATCGCTATGTCGTATAGCAGTGAGCCATGATTCTACGCGTTTATCATCTATCATTGAACTAAAATACTTATATGTGTGATACCAACAACCATCTGTGGGGACAAACAAACGAACAATACTTGCAATATGGATATATTAATTTGGGACTTGTTTCTCTAGGGTTATAGGCAAGTCAGGATGACTTGTCAACAAGTTCGGTAAAGTATTCGGCTCTAAATTTCTGTCAGTTGTAATTTTACCCCAGATGTTCGTTGTTCAAAACTTCAAATGGTGTAAAAATCTAACTTCCAAATCTATATCGTTTGTTTGCCCAAAATACTTTTGGTGTTGATCATTGAGCCTTGTAATGAAATTGATCTTTTTATTAGAGATCTTTTTCAATATAGAGATGGATTTTGTATGATAAAAATTTAAAAAAAAAAAAACTTATACTTGACGTACATGTTTATCTTATATGCTGCATTCTCGAGTTTTTTTTGTAGCGGAAAAGAAAATAAATCAACAAAAAAAATAATAAAAAGTCATTCTCGAGTTTTTTGGTATGAAGGAAAGGAATGGAAATAAAAGAAAAATAATGGATTTTTTGTATAAATATTTTCCTTTCAATTTTGAGGTGATTGAGAAGGAAACATTACATCTAACTATTTTCCTTCCATTTCCTTCCGACTTGAGAATACATATGAACTATTTTATATTACATTCTTTTCCATCATTTTCTTTTCCAACATATTCTTTTCCACTTAAATTTTTTTGGAGAACACAGCGTTATAATTTCAGAAAGCAAGATCATATGAACAAACATTGAAGATGTTAATTAAATCTCTTGTACATTATAATCAAAATGCTATCATAGGTGAACTTAAATTATGCTTTTGTTAAAGGCGGCAATTGGAACTCACAACAACTTATTAATTAGATGTTTGTTTATAATAAGTTTAACTGTAACGTTAAGACAAAGGTGTAGAGTGGTGCCTGCCTTTTGTTAAGGAAAATGACTTGTAAACTCAAGGATGAAAAAGAAGTATAAAAGATGTATAGTTTACATCAAACTTCATTGTGTAACTGTTAACGAGACCTAACCAAAAGTAGTTTTATGAATGATGAATTGACCTTTCATATGTTCCCTTATGCAGGAGTTCAACACTTCAACTATCAATTTATAGATTCTTTTTTAAACAGTCAAATGAAATTAATAAATAAATAATAGATTATTAAATTTATTTTCTACATAATCAACCTCATCAAAGGTGCAAATTGTTAAAATGATTTCTATGTAATATGATTATCTTTGATAAAATGAATTTTTTGTTCTTTTGTCTAAAAAAGAATACAAATCCGTTGGTCTTGAAAAATAACATGATTCCTCATAAGTCCAAATGATAATAATAATAATAATAATAATAATAATAATAATAATAATAATAATTTTTATTATTATTATTATTATTATTATTATTATTATAACAACTGAAGTTTGATTAGTGTAAACAATAAATGCGTAATAATGTACATGTACCTAATGTTCCACTTGATTGATATGTATAATTTAATTACAGATTCTGCAACATTAGTACCCACAAATAATTACACCGCGTAATAAACACATACATAAAAAACTAATTATCATGTAACAAAGATGATCAAAGTGTCATTAAATTGTAAAATACGACCGTATGAACCATGCACGAATCAACTGTATGGCTAAAAAGAGTTTGCCATATCTGTACTAAAAAGTATTATGTATGACTAGAAGTGTATATAAAGAAGACATGATCCAAATGTTGAGATGAGTAGAAAGAAAATGCATTTTAATCACAAATAGCATTTTTCTTATCTAAATAATAATCTACTATAATATAATAATACTATAACTTTTGAGTTCTATATAATAAATATTGGTAATAATTGTTGAGTTTGTTATAAAATAAATAAAATGTGAGTTTAGAGGCTGAGGGGAAGTCCTCAACTAGTTACTAGTAAATAAGATTACATATTTGCTCATTCATCGTATTAAAATATTATAAGGTTGTGTTTGATTTGCGAAATTATTTTAAGGAATTGAAATTCATCAAAGAAAAGGAAATTTAAATTCTTTTAGTGTAAGGAATTTGATGAAAATTAACTTTATAAATTATTTAACTAAACAAACTAAGAAATGAAATCTCAATTTCAATTCTATCAAATTTCAATCAGTTTCATGAACTAAACACAATCTAAATCTTTAACTATATTTAACTAAATATAACTGTATAAATTGGAGTATGTGTAATATGAATCATCAATCATAAATACATTAATTAATCAATTGGTGTAAGAGTTCGGTAACTTAGATATAGTACCGACTAAATATAACATTGCAATAAATACTTACTTTTATTTTAGATATTTTCTTTCAAATATATAGATATTCCAATTCCAATACCATTTTCATTCATGTATACAAACCAAACGCCACTTGAAGTTTTCTAATGCCTTTGTATTTGTATCTTTTGGAATATAGGTCTTTTCATGTTTTTATTGATGATGATGCTCTCTTATTTATAATAAATTGATAATAATGAAAGTTTCAATAAACTAATTAGTTAAATACTTTATTATATTTTTTAATGTTTATAATTATTAGAACGATTGAAATTATTTTAACTGAGTATATAACTTTATATATGTTTAGTTTAACCATAACAAAAAGAGTTGTGTTTAGTAAAAATTAATAAATAAATTATGAAACGTAAATGACATATGGATCATATTCTTTAATCACTATCCTAATTCTGTTTCGCTCGAATCCATTTGGTTGACATAACTAAAAATCAATCCGATTGAATCTCAAACTATTTCAACGTAGTACTAGACCTCTCCATTTTGACAGTGCTACTCAACATCAACGATATATAACGAAAGTCTTAGCATAACTAAAAAAAATCAACTACTAAATTTATTTTTGACAATAAATATTAACATTAAACATAGTTACAAATGATTTTAATCATTACATAATTAGCTGGTCCATTTTATATAACGTTTAAACTGTCAAAAGCCGTTAAAAACTTTCAAACTCAAATTTAGTAGGGTTGAACCAATCTTATTGGGTAACTTGAGCTGGCCACAATGTTCTTATTACCGGACGACACGGTTAAAAAAATTGAAACTTTTTAGAACATATTTATCAGATTATGATTATTAGACTTTTTTTTACTTGAAAGCAATAATTTATATGTATACTTTTTAACAAAGCATTTTCATACTTTGACTTAAAAAAATATCGAAAATACCTAAATTACTCATATACCTTTTTGTCCTATAAATATGTGTAATAATTTCTCTATAAAATGTCCAACACACATTCAAACATTTTATATCTCCATTTAAATTTAAATTTTATTATTATTATATTTTTACAAAAATATACACAACAAATTATACTTTTATCAAACTTCAAAATCACTTAATTTATAAATTCAGTATACTTCGGATGAAATATTATCAATAAAATTATGAAAAAATTAATTATATTATTTTTTAAGAATAATATGTTGTTTAACGAACATACAGTTCTACAGAAATAACATATATAATTTGGTGATCTCCACCATATTACGTGCGGGTAAAATGCTAGTTGAATTTAATCAGTTATCCAAACCACATAAGTTTTGAATTATTTAACAATTAGAGTTGGATGTATTGAAATTTACATTAATCGATTTTTATAGAAATATTGAATATCATTTTTTTTATAACTACACAAGTATAAACAAATGAATGAAAATGACAAATTAACAAGATCTGTTTATCTTATATGCTTCTTAATAAAATGATTATAATAGCTTCTATGTAAAGTGAATCAGTAAAATTCAAAGACCGTGTATCACACGGGCATGAATATCTAAGTAATAATAATAAAGGGGACAGAAACAAATTCTCAATCATTTCAAAGGTTGCATCTTCAAGAAAACAAATAAGAGAAGCAACTTTGACAAGAAAGCAAGAAACATAACATCCATTGATACTTTTGGATCAAACTGATGAAAAGATTCAATCTTTTTCACAAATGTAAAATGGGTTGCAATCACTGGATCAAAAGATTAAAAAATCCAAATTGAAATTGAAATCTCTTAAGTTCTGCTAGTTTAATGTGCATCTTCAAGAAAATTCACTGGTATGCTAACCTCTAAACTTTTAAAACTGTAGAATAAGCATAACTTAATACACACATTACACTTTTGCAATCCCACTTCCAAGCGTTAGCTCGAGATCATCCAATCCGACATCATGAATCCTCTCGCCTTCCCACGCTTTCACTCCTCCATTCTCAAACTCAAACTCGATACCTTTCCCTTTCCCTTTTTCAGTACCCGAATCTTTAGCAGCAGTCATAGGAGCCGTTGGTTTAACCAAGTTAAACGTTGGCGAGTTTGGGTTAGTCAACATTGGCTCATAGTTCTTGAACCTCACCCACTGACACGAGTCAATGGTGGAGCAATCAGATTCATCACATTCAGGTATAGTTGCAGGAGTGAACCGTTGGTACCTTGTAGGACTTGTAGGTGCAGAAGACGCAAAAAATGGCAAATTGAATGAGGATATTGATTGCTTAGCAAACGATTCCCAGTTGAAATTGTTGGGTTTGGGGCATTTTGAAGTTGGAGATGATAGCGGTGGGGTCACGGGGGCACTGTTTGAGATACGAAGCGGTGGGAGTGAAGATGGATTCGCATTGTGGAGATAAGCAAACGGGTTTTTAGTCATGTCGAAGTTGGATGGGCTTGGGAAAGATGAAGACGACGGGCTGCATTGATATGAAGGAATTGGACTCACAAACGATGATGAGGGTGGGCTCGGTTTTTGGGAAGAACATGGTGTAGTGTTGTTTGATGTACCTCCTGTTTCAATTGCAGGCAATGGTGGCCTTGAGCCCTGCATATAATTCAAACCAAGACATTAAATTCATAAACTTGATCACAAAAATCAAATCTTTAAAGTACACATTATGTACTACTGATAAATTTGGGGAAATATAAGGTAACAACTTATTAACTTAACCAACCCCCAATTATTAATTCCCACAAAAATTTGTTTATTAAATTAACAAAAATTAAGTAAGCAAAGTACAACAGGAAGAACAAAAGCTAATAGAATTTTTTAACTTGATATCAAAAATTCAATCTTTAAACCACCAATTATGTACTAGTCAATAAATTTGGGGAAATTTTAAGGGAATAATTAATGAATGTAAGTAAGACCAACCCCAAATCATTAATTACTAATTCACAAAAAAAAAAAAAAAAAAAAAAAAATTGAGTAAAGTATAAGAAGGAAAACAAGCTAATTAAGTTCTTACATCAAATGAGCAGATCTACAACTTAAAACCCCTAAATCCAACAAATTTCCCAAATCAAAAACCAAAATTTCAACAATTGATTCTCAATTGATCAATTAGTAACAATACATCTCAGTAGATCTACATCATAAGAACCCTAAATCCATCAAGTTCAAGTTTATATTTTTTTACACAACTTTTCAACAACAAAAAATAAAATAATATATACCTTGCGAAAGGTGGTACCATCAGGAAGAACAACCCAACCAGCTTCTTTACAAAGAGCTTTCAAAACCTCATTATTATCACAATGTTTCGGTAAATCATAGTTCCCCTGTGCTCTCAATCCATTATAAATATTCGCCGCAATCGCTCGCCGGCGTCTCTCTCTCCGGCGATTATTCTCTTTCTCTCTCCACGACGGCTTCCTCCGTCCTCCTCCGCCTTCCGCAGCCGCCGCCGATGATACTCCTCCTTCCCTCATCATTTCCATCCCAAACCTTAACCCCAAAACTCACACAACACAAACACACTTGTATAACTCCACCAATTATATATTATATATAATTATAAAAGAATAATTACGTTGTGAAGTGTGTGTGCATTGGTTCACAAGAAATTTGCTTCTCCCCAACCCTTTCTTTTATGTAATTTAAAGAATCTGTGTGTTTTTGTTGACGTATAAAATAAAAAGGAAGTCAGTGAAAGAAAGAGAAACTGGGGGCAAGAGTCATGTGTGTAGGAAACACGAAAAGTAGCATGTCTCTGCAATCATTATAAACTATTTTTTATCATTTTTTGGGGGCGAAATAATAGAATTGCATTAAAATATAATTTTATTTAGTTATTTATTATTTATTGAGTATTATTGTATTGGCTTTGTGTTCTTTACTTAAATTCTCTATATCAACTAATTGATTCAATTTATCAAGTTAATACTTGAGTAATTATAAATTTTAAAAGAATATTTCGATTCTTAAAATTGTATTTCTTTATTATATTAGTAGGTTTAGCAAATCTATATCCTCTTGTGCTTTTTATTAACTGATGTAATAGAATCATTTCATTTTTAATATGAAAAAGATAGCTTTAAATGTATCAAAGTTATTATGCTGTTATGTATATGTTATTATTCTTATATTTTGACAATGTATAAAAATAAACTATGTACTAAATATGGTTATTTGGATTTACAAATTGATTGTAATATTTATCTAGTCTGATCTCAATGTTGTTTATTTAAGATCAATATCTTGGATTTGTACCACTTACAATTTGAGTTGTTTTTATTTTGTTTGTTTTGTTTTGAAATTATACAATTCAATTAAGTATTACTTTTAATTATTTTGCTATTAGTATTATAGATTTTTATCACCTGCAATTTTGACACTAAAAGGATATTATTATTCATATTATCTTGTATTATCAATGTATGTATTTAAATTCATTATTTTGGGTGTGGAGTTTACACAAACCCAAAAGTATAATTTTTATTGATTTTGAATTAATTATAGTCATTTGCATCCGTATTGTTAACATAAAATAAGAAGATGCATTTGTATAAATTACAATAACATAACATTAATTAATAATAAATAAGTTAAAATGTATGTTTGTAGTTGGCACAAGAATAATAACAAATTAGTATATCAAACCAATTATAATAATATTATATTTGTATTTATTTATAGATGATGACTACAAACATCAATTATGATATAATATAATTTTACATAAATATAATATAGAAAGCAATATGATGATGTCATCCTTCCATTAAATTTTTTAATTTTCAATTAGATCTACTGATTTTAATCAGTTTAAAATAAACTCCCTACCTTTATTATATTAAAATAATAAAATTAAATTTAAATGAGAATATAATTTTTTATAAAAATGAAAGAATCAATCTCAACCATCTATTTTATTAAAATAATAATATCTTTAACATTTTTAAAAATTGAATATCTCACAAACGGCTAGTTAAAAATATATAAAAATTGCACCATAAAAATCAGCATTTTTTTCTCTTCGATTAGACATATCACAAGATATACTTTTGACGAACTTTTATTTTTTATTTTTTGGTGAGTTTTGAAAACTGGTAACACATGTGTTAATCGCATGTGTTAGTTGTTGGTTACACATGTGTTAGTCATTAATAACACATGTGTTACCGGTTTTCAACCCAAAAAAAAAAAAAGTTCGTCGAAAGTATATCATGAGGGATGTTTAATTGTAGAGAAAAGAACGCTGATTTTTATGATGCAATGTTTATAATTTTTTAATTAGCCGTTTGTGAAATATTTAACTTTAAGAAAAAAAATGAATTTTATAAAATGAATGACTAAAATTCATTTCTTCATTCTCACTAAAATTTTTATTCACATTTAAACTCAACCCAAAACAATAATTAAATAAGCTACGATACTTAAATCAACTTCGAGTACACGTTGAACTTTTGATTGAAAATAGAGCTTAATTAGCCAAAGATTGCATGTGACTTGCATGGGAAGTGAAGGGTGAAATATAAATGGTAAAATGTATTTGAAAATAAATAACACAATATTGATGGTTTTTATTTGATTCGGTCAGAAGTCATTAAGTAGTCGAGATTTAGGTTATTTGTGTTTCGTTTGTTTGAACGATTTGAGTAAGTTTTAAGCTGAATTTATTATGAAATAAGTATTAAGATGATTGTATTATGATATGTTTTTGGGTTATATAAATATTTTATTTTATTTTAAACTCTTATAAAGCATTAAATTATAAGGTTTAATGTTTAAAAAATGAAATATCAAAAATGACATTTATACCTTTTTCAATAATATATAAATATATAAATTAAAAATCAAATCAATCTATACTTACTTCTTTTAGTTTATATTTATAGTTATCTTAATTTAAAATATAAAATAAATAATAATTGAAATACAATAATTGTGATAACAAAAAGTATAAATGAAATTGAAACAAAATTTACAATCATTATCATTAAGACGACTATGATTATCGACTATTATCATATATTCTATTTATAATCGTCGCATTGCACGAGATCCGACTAGTTAATATTAACACATTCTTGGATGTGAAAAAAAAAAAAAACTAAAACAGAAGTCACGAATTGTGAGTCGATGAGAGCAAGGAAAAAAAGAGAGCCGGATTTATAAATAGTTGTATAGCTTGTAAGAAGATGAAAAACTATTAATATAAGAAGATCTTTCAATATATTATTTTATTTATTCATGACCGTCGTATTTATACAAAATTCACGTGATAGCGAATTGAATAAGAGGTTGACTCTATTTTGAATGATTTTGCACTTTATTTATAAACCATTAGTTATAAAACTACTTATTAAATCCTACATATTCTAATAATGCGGATTAACGATATGAAAATGTTACTAAACTAATTGATTACCCATTTTCATAATAACAATGGCATTGGATAAGAAAATAAACAAACGGTGAAGCAAAAAGCACACTACATGTAATACTGTAATAGCAAACGAGTTTAACATTGAAAAATGAAATAAAAAAAAGATGGATATGTGTGCAAACATAGTCAACTGATTATTGTAAAAAAAAAGAAAAGAAAAAAAAAACAAATTATACTGGAACACAACGTTCGAGGAATGTTGTGTTCGGAACTTTATCCGGAATGTCACCCGAGAGTGAAGAAACGACGTTTCCTGTGAAGAACGTGCGCGTTCCATCACATTCCGTGTACTCTAACAAACGAAATACCATTATTGTTATTGTTGTTGCATAACGATGTATCATCAAGCAGACCCAACAAAAAATGGTCTTCCCAATAATCGATTGACAAATCATGGTAAGTTAGTCAGAAGATTACTTTCTTTGAAAAGTATCTGCTCCCGAACTGCCTAAGCATTTGCGACGAGATCAAATGTCAGTATATCCCCCATGACTTAAGAATTACATTTCCAAAGGAACAAGCATGCCACTTGGGCCACGTCCGTTTACATGGCAGTTACCCAACGTCCCAACCTCGTTGTCCCACTAGGCATTTCAATTAACCGTTTCCTATATGTCCTATAGATATAGATAAGACATTTCTTCATCGAACAACCTCGACATACATACAAATACTCATCCATACATTTTCAAAACACGCGCAGTTTAAAATCACCAGCAACGCTTAACACCCTCAATCAGATCTCAATATAATTTGGAGTTAGTCATGTCAATCGGAGTGTAACGAGTTAATTATCAAAATCACGCACTCAAGTATTGATAAAAGATAATTATGTTACAGTGATACAAAAATCATGAACAATATATTCTGTGTTATAAAAGATTCATTTAGCAATGTTTTACATTCAAATTACATACTAATGGTACACGTGGAAAAAAAAAATCTGAAATCTAATAAACGAGTAGTATTATATTACAATTTATTAATTATTAATTTAATTGATAATGTAATACAAAACTGAAGTCTAATAAATGAGTAATATTATATTACAATTTATTAATTATTAATTTAATTGTTATGTAATACGAAACTGGAATATAATAAATGAGTAATACTATATTACAATTTATTAATTTAATCGATATTATAATACGGTATCTCTTAACGTTCATACTTTAATTTCAAAATTAATTAATTATGTATGTTTGAATTCATGTATGTTAATCTTAATGTTCTGTGTGATAAAAAATTCATTTATCATTGTTTTATGTTCAAATTAATAAACGAGTAGTATTTTATTGCAATTTATTAATTTAATCGATAATATAATATCTTTTAACGTTTATACTTTATTTAATCTCAAAGTTAAAGTTAATTGGGTATGTTGTACAAATGACGAAAATCAGCAAGACACATTCCACACTTATGCGTACATACGAGTTTAAAAATTAGTATAATATAATATAATATAATATAATAAATACTATCGAATGTTATGTGACAAATAATTTCTAACTTGCACATTGCGGCGGAATTATAAAATGTTACCTTTCAAAACTCCAATATAGAATATGAAATACTTGGTATAA
The DNA here is from genome assembly GCA_963921325.1 of Logfia minima. Lineage (NCBI taxonomy): Eukaryota > Viridiplantae > Streptophyta > Magnoliopsida > Asterales > Asteraceae > Logfia > Logfia minima. Next base: position 24,842,113 of record OY992774.1, on the reverse strand, counting down.
AATTGTCATCTGCCATGAGAAAAATTGTGAACCCACATATCTTAGTTATACTCATTAGCCATTATAGGTGTGTATATTTGTCTAAATCTTGGGGTTGCATAATTTGAATGATTAAAGTTTGGCTACAACTACACTATTAATTCAGTAATTGATTAGGTTAGTGTATCTATCACCAAATCTAATTAGAAAACGCTAACTAGCATATTGCTTGATATACAACTAACAATGCTACACATAACAACAGCATTACAAGAGCATATCCTTAAAGATAGAATCATAACAGTTGAAGCTTTAAACAATAACATAATATTTAAATTGAAACTTGTAGTTGGGTAAATCTATTACATAAAATTGTACACACATTAGCAATATTATCGGCCCATTACCATCTAGTACACTCACATCTACACATATCAGCTCATAACAATAGCATTATCAGTAGCGTAATTGGCTCATAGCAATAACATAGTAGGCTCAAATGGCAGTTGTATGCTTGTGGCAACAAAAAGTTATATGCAGGAGAGAACCAAAATCGAATAATTTATTAGGTTACCTATAATTTGAAGTGTGATGGATAAAATGAAACACGAACTCGTCTGCAAGATGGCCGACATAATTGTGAGGTTAGTTCAGCAAAAATAATTTAGATAAGAGAAAACTAAAGGAAAGCAAGGTAAGTATCAGGAAAAGTCATTGCAGAAGCCATTGGCTACTCAAGCTTGGCTAAATTCTGTTGTGAATTCATGTTCGATTGATTGATGTTCACAGGGCCATTCATTCCACCATGTAGTCGATTGTGTTTCATGTTTACAGAGTGTTGATTTATATAACTTGTAATCGATATGTGCAAGGGAAAAACAGGAGCAGTAGATAGAAACAGAGAGATATATATATTTACAGAATCTGATAATTGCAAGAGTTATTTACATATGATCGATCATCCTAATTATATACATGTTGAATCGATTAGGTTATCAGTTGAACCATTGCATCGATTCCTAATTAACTTCCTAACTAACTGTAATCCTAACTGCCACTTTTTAGTTTGTTGGCCCATGGCCCAAACTCGAATTACAGCAGCCCTTTTATTTACACTAACTATATAATTGGTTTTGGGTTAGTCGACATTAAAGCCCAACAAATTCCGTTTGATAAATGATGCAAGATTGTAAGAAAGTTATGCATGAAAAACCTTATGTAAGGGTAACTACAAACAATTGATGAGGAGAATGGTCACTTGAAAACAGAAAGCAAAATCTCACAATAATAAGGAAATTAAACTTTAAGTAATTACATGTATAAAGAGATGTCAATAACAAAATAAATCATAATTATTCTACAAGAAAAAGACAACAGATAAAGAGTGGCAGCATACCTTTTTTCTCAAAGCAATGGTGATCATCTGGGTTTAGCATACATTAAAACTGCATTGTCTCCTTCAAACAGAGGTTTTACATAAACACCAAAACTTTGTTGAGATTGATCAAGCCTAAACAAATAAATCAAGATATAGAGTGTTGAGGTTGAGATGAAAAGATTAAATTTGAGAGAGATGAAATCCAATCCAAACCTTTGATTTGTAATCTTCATCCCAATGAGAGGATGATGGGTTAACTCATGGAGGACACAAAGTCCGACAATAATACTGATAATAAGGGATTTGGGAGAAATACCTTACCCAGTGTTGGGTATGGAGGAGGCAGCTCGTAGAGCAAAAGGAGAAAGAAGTATGGTAGCATAAAGAGAAAGTACATAGTTAAGTATGGAAGAATTGTTAAAAATATATTAGTACATGAGTAAAGAAAGTACAAAGGTGAGTATGAAAGAATTAGAAAACTTTATTATAGATGAGTGAAAAAAAAAACGTGACGTTTGATGGGCTGGCTCAAGGCCCATGTTTTCCCAAAAAGCCATTGAACTCCCAGATGAAGCAAGTAATTGGGCTCTTTAAAGTTCATCTTAATTATTATTTTAATATGCAACTTCATATTATAACTATTCATCAACCGTTAAAAAAAGACATTTACGACCTTGGTAAATGTTAATATAGGTAATATTGCATTAATATTATATTTTCGCAACGTGTGTGATGTTAATAATTAACTTGAGTTATCTTAAAGTAATTTATAACTAAAGAGCAATGTTACTGTTTAGGACACTCATTCTTAACCCGTTTTGAGAATCAACACGAGCTGCATCATAGGAATGCAATCGTGATGGATTTGTAGTGGTGGGTGTAATGTGGGAATGCAGTTATTTTTTTTCTTTTGTTTTTTCACTTTTTGGCTACGACTAGAATTTTTTTTAATAATAGGTAAATTAATACTTATAACGGCTAAAATTACAATTTTTTCCAAGAAAACTTTAACAATATTAAACTAGTACAAATACACCACACATTCACAAATAATCATACTCTTCTTTACTCTCTTTCAATACATGTATACATATCATTCTTCAAACACATGCACCAACTCTCAGACGACGAAGAACTTATGAAACTTATGTTACAAACTGTTACAAAAATGTAAGCACAAGAACGAGAAGAATCTGAAAGTTCATGTGCACAAGAAAGAATACATATAATGTTTATACGATTTATACACGTAGAGATCTTATTATTGCAGGTAGACATTTGATGCGAAACTACGTTTTCGACACAAACCAACATACTAGCCTAACAATTTAGGAAGAATATCCTGGATGAGTAGAGCATTGTTTCTCTGAATAATCAAAGGTACCTCATCTTACTCTTAAAAAGCTTATTCCCGAAAGTTTTAATTTTTTTAAACAAAGAGAAGATGTCAAAGTTAACTATTTTTCAAAAATGCATGTCTGCCTTACGAGAAATGTTGTACGTCACATCTCTCGATCTTTTTATGAATATTTACAAGTTGGTGCACAAATGTCATATGATTATTTTTAGAAGCTTTTACAAAATGTGCATTTCAAATATTCTCGAGATAATATTTGAGAACAATAACACATCATGGCATCCAACATTTACATAATAAACATATGCATGGATATATTTGTGGTTTTTTAAATCGATTATATACATAGGCCTTGAATAAAAATGTCATAATGCATGAAAATATCAATACATAAAAGGGTGATCACGTTTATCCGTAGTCATGCTTAAAGAGGTCGTGTCATACGATTTATGGATTTGACTAGTTTACATCGGTGTTGCGTGATCAAAAAATGACATCAGCGTCCTTAGCCAACCGGAATTGTTCAATAACCTTCTTTAGCCAAGGATGAAGACATTATGTTTAAATTAAAGGGGCAGAAATGTTCTTTTGTTGTTCTTTTTTACCTTTTTAATAGGCGAAAATTAAAAAATGTCAACTTTAACTTAAAAGTAATTTACTTTTACATGTTTTAAAATTTTTTAAGTGAACAGCTTTCCTCTATACACCCTTGCATGCATCTACCTCTACCTCTTATACAAAGAATACCCTCGATCAAACAAATAATGAAACTGCAATAAGTGTTCTTGAAGAGGAGTCGATAACCAAAATGGCGGGAAGGAAAAAAAATATTTACCAACTTAGTGTTTTTTGAAAATAATTACAAATAAAGTGTTTCTTTTAAAAAAAAATTTGTATGTTTTTCTTTGTAATGGTTTTTAAAGTAAGATTTTAAGTAAATTATTTTTAAACTGTAACTTTTAAAGTCTTCTCTTTAATTAAGATTGTTTTAGATAATACTAGTTGTTTAGACATGGAAATCTAGACTTTTTTTATAATATTGTTATATGTGCTTACAAATCAATCAAGTTGTTTAGACATGAAATGATACTGTACAACACATTTGGACCTCTTCGTAGAACTTTCATGCGTGATGTAATAGATTTAATTATCATTATGTTTTTGTTTTTTAGTTAATGTACTTTTCTTTATTAATATTAGGTTTAGTTTAAAATAATGTATTTCTTTTGTTAAATGTAGTGTCTTTTTAACTGATGTAGCTTTTTAAATGTAATTTTTTTAATTCATGTAATGTGTTATATATTTCAGAAGGAATCATGTTTTATTTTGAAAATATATGTTATTTGAAAAGAAAATGAAAAGTAAGAAAAATGATAGGACTCGGATAATTTATCGGTGGATAAACTATACTTATATACTGTGTTTCAAAAAAGTTAATTTTTCAAAATAGCACAGTACTCGTATAATGTTGCGGTAAAAGTGATAGTGATAGATGATTATGGTCACTATGGTATGAGTAAATATGTACAATATGTTTTAAATATTTATTGTATGAGATTTACGTTAAATATCAACTCTATTTATATATATATTAATATAATAACAGAAATTTAGATTTATTTATAGTAATAGGAAGTAACTTTTATTAATGAAATGTCATAAATAAGTTAAAGAATATTTTAAGAGACATGCTCCAACGTTGATTTAGTTAAAGAATATTTTGTGTATAGTTAAGATTTTGCTTTCCTGTCTAAGTAAACAAATGTTACATTGATTTGACCAAGTAAAATATATTTTTCTTATTAGTAATATTATTTGATATTTGATATTTGATTATCTGATTTTATTATGTGTGAATTAAGTCAATTAACTCATTAAATGTCAGGTCCTGTATATGTGGGGACACGGAATTGTTAAAATTAAATTAAAAGTAATAAAAATGATAACGCATCGGCGCACCCCTCTCTGACACTTGTATGTTGTACAATCGTGGTTACAAATCAATTTCTTGCCTGCAAATGCTTTATGAACATGAAATACATTTATTTATTTGGATTTGAAGTTTAGATACGATATTTTAATAAAAATTGTCAACCATAAATTATTGGGTAAATTACATTTCTTATTCGTGTGATTTTTTATATTTACACGTCTTGCTTTTAATTTTGATTTTTACAATTCCTACTCTCATAGTTATTATTTTCGTAACAAATTGACCCTCCTTCATTAAATCTAACAAACTGATCGTTAAATCATACAAAATTACTAAAATGCCCTTGTCTTCCACTTCATATATCCATATACATATACATATACCTACAGATCTAGCAATTGCAAATTGAAAAATCAAAAATCGTTTTGCTCGTACATATACAAATAGATCCAACAATCAAAATTCATATGCATACACTTGTAAATTGCACCTATAAATACACACCAATTTAACATAACAAGTTCTAATTTTTCACCAACACCTTGTTTGCTTGTCATCTACAAGGTATATCTATATATCATTATATATATATAGAGGCGAGTTAATTAAAGTATGAGTTTTTTCAAAAAAAAAAAATGGGAGTATTAATAAGAATGCGTCATTTGGCAAAAATCCCACTTTCCCTCACTTTTTTTAAATTTAAATATCTCAAAAACTGTTAATCAAAAAATTATAAATATTGCACTATAAAAATTAGTGGTTTTTCCTCTTCGATTTATAAGATCTCACAAGGTATACTTTCGACGAATTTTTTTTATTATTCATTTTTTGTGGGTTAACACATGTCTTACGATTGACTAGCAAAAGTGTTACCCGCGGCTATCACATGTGTTACCAAGGACTATCACATGTGTTACAAGCGATAGTCGGTACTAACACATGTGATAGTCGCCGGTAACACATGTGTTATTTATTTGTTTATAACACATATGTTACCAATTTTCAAAACCCACCAAAAAATGAAAAAAAAAAAAAAAAATTCGTCGAAAGTTTGTCATGTGGGATCTTAAATCTAAAAGGAAAAAACGTTGATTTTTATGGTGCAATTTTTATAATTTTTTGATTAACAGTTTTTGAGATATTTAATTTTTAAGAATGTGAGGATTTTCTTATTTTGATCAAAATGGACGGTTGAGATTTGTACTCTCATACTTTCAAAAAATTTCATAGTTGAATAAACTTTTGTCTAACAGGTTATTTCATTGCAAAAAATATTTTTTTTCTTTAATTTTATGTACAAAATTATTTAACTTACAAGATATTCGTATAATTAAATTACATTTCCTGATATATTTTTGTAAATATTTCTTCTTTTTTTTGTACAATTCTCTTCATGGTGATTGGTGAACCACGTTTGTTCTCTATCACCTTGTTAATATAAGTCCTTTTTATATATTAGGTTAATTAAAATGTAAACAAGAGGTCTCAAGTGTAAAACTCACTTGGTAAACATTTTAAATGGTAAAGAAAAGATAGAAAACAGTCATATAATATCCAAGTCGCATATATGTGAATAAAAAGAATTCACTTTTTCAAATAACTTAAACTTTGAAAAATCTCTTCCATTTATTTATTTTTAATGTGAATGTTATTAAGAAAGAACAAGTCTTTTTCTCTGAATGGTGAAACTCTATGACCATCTCTAACATTTTCTCTGGCAACCTCCAATTTGTCCATCAAAAGAGTAACGAGTATATCATAACATCTTACCATTAGGACATATTTGTAATTGTCAGGCACAGTAAAGTGTATTTCATGTTAATATTTCATTGTCGCGTGTTATCTGCTTCTAAATTTTAATTTTGAGGGGAAAATCGACTTTTGGATGGGACAAATTCAGGCTTTTTCAAATCAAATTAACCAAGCAACATGATCACCCCTAGCAAAACGATTTCAATTTTGTTAAATTTAATAACCGACTTCCAAAAATTAATCTAACGAAACCAAAAGAGGAAACTAATCAAGATCCCTACTTTGAACTCTTTTGATCTCAACAACCTTGAAGAAAGAGAGCCCTTAAGGTCTTAAGAACCTGGCGCATCTTTTCTTGTTTTCAGTCTACCCACCACATATAGCCAACAATACTAGCCCAAAACAGTTGATATACTATGATTAAAAGGATGTGAACGTTGATCTCTCGTTCATCGTAAGAACATCCCCCAAGTTGTTTTTATGCAGTGTTACTGGAAAGAACTAATGAATTAGCAGAAAGAGAGTAGTATGAAACAACAGCAGATTCTTTATCTTCCAAGAGACACATAGTTATGCATGACAAGTGAGACCCGAAATAATGGCATCCAACACAGTTACACGCAGACCATACAAACACAGCATTTTTGTCCCCAATTTGCAAAAAGACCCTCGGGACATAGTTTTCGATCCAGACATTTTTCAGATTATGCAAGACCACAACACAACCCACCCACCTTATTGTTGATGCGGATGGATATGATGCTGCTGCTGCTTTTATATGCACCTGGTGAAAAATGTCTGCCCCACATACCCACCTGCCATTGCTCTCCTCACGTTTGATTCGAACATCTTTGGGTTGTCTCTCAGCACTGCAGCTGCTTCTCGGTTCAAGGGATCCTCATGATTCGGCTCCTGCAGAAAAAAGCTCCAAAAAATCAACAAAAAGACACAAATGTGGCAAACTTGACCCATTTACTTGGGAAGAGGTCAACTTGGTTACATTTAATTCCTAGCGGGTCAAACAGATCAAATAATGGAAATAGCTTAGAAGGAAACGGTTCAAATGGTCAAAAGTCACCGAAAGTGTATTTTAATGCACAAGACCTTCTAAATCTTTTTATTCAAAACACCACATTATTATCAAAACTCTATAAAGTTTGTAACCACATTTAACAAGTATTTAGTAAAAAATGTAGTATATTTTTGTGAAAAGAAAAATATTTCGCTTAAAGTGTTTCGGGTCAACCCGCCAATTCTACCTTAACAAATACACAAAAAAGATTCCAACGAGAAAATTGTACAGATGATGTTTACCGTGAATAAATGATACAAGCCATAAATAATTGTGTTTATGTTTAGGACCGGTTTCCAGTCTTCACGTAGAATGTTGAGGCACACATTTCCATCCAAGTCGATGTTGGGATGGTACACCTAAGAAAGCCATCATTATTATATGTTGATCGAACCAGGAATTCTAACCAAAAAGATCAACAATGTATTTAACAGTTATCAAGTGTTTCTTACCTTTGTTTTGCATTTGACCTTTGGTGCCTCGTGTGGATAGATAGATGAAATCTGGAAGGTGAATGTAAAGGTACCACCTCTGGAAGAAGATAGTATGTCATATACATAACTAACAATTGAATAAACTATTGTCTCCTTTTCAACAACGACAACTGTGAAATTGTAGTTTAAAGATTATAAGCCATTGTTTTGTACTAATGGCTTATTGATTATCATGGAGGTTGGAACTAACTTGAGGTTTTATAGTCAGAATTCAAATGGCTATTACAAATATTATTATTCCACCACACATATACCTACATCGTATAGAAGATATGTTAAACAATCCAAGATAAACCAAGAAGACAACGTTGGCGAAGGCCATCAAAGACCTCTATCGGAATATTAAAAATAACAAAATATTGAAAGAAAAAAAAAAGAAAAAGAAATAGATGATTAAACAGCATGGGTAAAGGGTGTTTTGGGATTTCTTCAAATTTGTTGATATTAATAAGTTCTATATAACAATTCCCTGTTCATATGAAAAATATGAGAAGAAAAAATATTTTATATGAAACTAACTAGAACCGAAGGGTAGGGTAACTTTTTGTAAAATTAAGACTTCATATATCTCAGTTGTGACTTGTTATGTGTAAGCATTGTGTCAGTGACAGTTATGATTTAAGAATGAATAACCATTTTCAATTTTAGAAAAAACTAGCAAAGAGGACTTGTATAAAGTGTAGTTTTCACTAAACAGAAACACAGTTACCACCATGGCTACAAGAATGCTAAACCACAGTCTTGCTCAGTTCAAATAAATTCATAAATTTCGATTGAAAATGGCACTTCCCACTTCCCGGAGAATATGAAATGAAACTGATTTAGGAAAATGAAAAACAATGGAATGAAAAAAAGCAGCAGCTGCAGCTTGCTAATAGAGACAATTGAAAAAATATACTTACAAATAGTATCCATCATCAGGCCGAATAGTTACTTCAAAGTTCATGAGATCATCTTTTCCATTCAGGAATGATATGGTACAGGTCTTGGGTAAATTTAATTCGCTTATATCTACAAGTAACAACACCAAACAACAAAGCAAAAAAACGATTTTCATCACACTCCATCGCAATCAAAGTTATAGAAGGAACAATATATAAAGTGTATAATATTTGCTAGATCAACGACCCTTTATGACATTACAGAAACAAGTCATTTCTAATAAAAAGCTTGATTTGCTAAATAAGAACACGATTTACCTTTGTGAAGACGCAATTCACCTGCACTTTGCTTCTTAACAGGAGGCTTCCCGTTAGAATTTTCTGCAAGTTCCCGTTGTTTCTCTTTGACTTTAAACAATTTAATCATTCTACATAAAGTAAAAAAATTGGAAAATAAAATAAATAATCTAACATTTACAATACATCATCAGTATTTATATAAATACTTGCCCTGTAAAGAAGTGGAGAGGGTGAAACAGGTGAGATCAAAGGGGCTCTTTCCATATGCAGTGTTATGGCTCAGATAAGAAGGGTAGGTGATAAAATATTTATAGCCTAAAAAAGGAACTTGATGCAAGATGACCCCAATAGTGAACCAAACAAAGATAAATCTAAAAGATTGCTGAATTTCGCTACCAATCTCAAAAATTTCTAAACTTAATCTATCAACTATAAGATTGCCTGCTAGAAAATTTGTGTGCCCTAAATATTTCACCTTTCATAACTGAGAGTAAAGTATACATAACTAGTGAATATGATCATATTTTTAACATAACATATCATTAAAAATGGGACCTATTGTCAAAATTAGGGCACCAAATAAGAGAGCTGAATATCTAAAAGCAAGCAATAACTCAGTCAAAAATCAACAACTTACAAGCTAAACCCTAAACAAGAAAAATCAAAACAAATAAAGTTAGAAACTTAGATCAAACAAGAACAAGCATAAATCAGCTCAAGATTAGTCATAATCAGAACATAAGCTATAAAAACGTAATTCTTAAGCTACCCATGCTGCGATCTGATTGAAAAACATATAAATCAAGAACCTTTATTCAATAACTATATGCATAATTATGTGATTAATTAAAAGAAGATAACCTGTTTGATGAAAAGCCGCTTAGAAAGAGAGAAGATATTTGGGATTTGAGGAAAGAGAGGGTTCTTATCGAAACAGATGGTGAGAGAATCTACACGAAATGACGCTGAAAGCAAGTCCACCTTCTCTCTCTTTTTTTTTGGTATAGCTTCACCCTCACCCGGTATATATTTAATTATTCTTTTCACATTCATATGTGGCCATTTTCTACCTTGTATGTTCTTTTCTAAAAATGTAAGTTTACAAATTATCATTTGATTAGTTTGGGTTTTAGTCGAAAAGTTAGTACTTAGTAGTTAAGTGTCCTTTACACGATTAGCCATTGCTCACTCAATTATATGTTTGAGTGTAATCAAACGCGAGTTGAATGTAAAGTCAATATTTAATTGGAATTCGATCGATTCTGTATATTTAATCTTGAGCACAAGCTTGATTAACTTGAGATTAGTTCAACTCAACTGAATTATCGAAATTGAGAAATCCAAGATTCGAATTCTAGTGTTTTCAAATTAAGGTGGTAAAATGAATAAGTTAGGTTGATACGATAATTTGTATAATTTAGATATGGGTAATGTCGTTGATAGTATAATTTAACAACAAATTTACTTGATATTGAAACATCAAACGTACATACAAAACTACAATTTTAAGTTCTTAAATTGTAATTTGTAGCTAGATGTCCATAAATTGAGACACTTTTAGGGGTTACAAAGTGACGTAATCGAGTTACTTGAGTTGAAAAAGTGTCATGCTTGAGTTTGAGATGACTGAAGATTTGTAGCTTGCAATTTGTATCAACCATTTATGAATTCAAACTCGATTAACCAATTAACATTCTTAATATCAATTTACTTGCTCGCTTTACTCGATTATCAATGCTAAAACATTAATACTCTTATTAAATTATTTAGGAACATATATTTTAGTATACACAACCCTCTCAACAACTTTGACATATCAATGTCACATCAATTTTTTAACCACCACTTTTTTACCTTTATAAAACCCTTTTCAACAAGGCCAATGATATTTTCACAATTATTTTTTATAGATGCATCAAAAATGTACAATAAGCAGTTGTACTATGTGCACAAATAGTTTTAGCTTGTAATCCATTTATCAAAAACCATGATAGATTTATTATCACCCTTTCAACAAGGTACTTGCAGGTTCACCTTTATGATGATTTGTGTTTTGCCATCAAGTTGTAGCTCATGCAACAAACAAGTTCTCGTCAAGTTTGAACTGCTAGTCAAGGTTGATTAAGGATTTTTACTTTTTTGAGTGTCATTTGTAATGTAATCATGTATCAAGTCCAAGATGTATCTTTCATTTGTAGGGTAGGGTTAGCTTTCTTACAATATTTCAGTCGATGTAACTCAAAGGTCGTCTTTTTACAACTCATTACATGTACTCAAAGTTGGATTTTCATATCCATCTCAATTTAAATTTGTTTTTCATAAAAAAAGGTAAAATAAATAAATAAATCAATCATTACAGTATTTCGTTTACTGTAATCGATATATAAACGTCTAAGGGTATGTTTGGTGAAGTAGTTGTAGGCTGTAGCTGTGACTATAAGCTATAGTTGTAGCTTTAGGTTGTAGTTGTAGGCTGTAGCTGTAGCTTTAGGTTTGGAGCTTTTCGTGAAAAGCTACTTCTAGTAGCTTTGAGAATTTGAACTTTTCGTTGGATTCTAAAGCTACAACTTGTACATGACAAACAAGACTTTTATTTTCATAGGAGCTTTTCGTTCAAAAACTAAAACTTCAAAAAACTCTTAAAAGCTCCATGCCAAAAATACCATAAATATATAAATATATAAAGATTAAACTAAAATCATTGTACACATATAACTTCCGGTTCGATTCTCATAACCGGGTTACAAGTGTGGTGTGCCACAAGACTAACCACGGTTCATCTTATTTACTACGATAATGCATTTTAATATTTTTATACATATAAAAACTAACCCAACTATAAACCCTAGTTTAGTCTTCATTCTCACAATATATACCCCTAAAACTCACTCTTGATTCTTCACTTCATTAAGAAAACAAAGAGAAAGCAAGCCGGAGTCAGTCAACGGAGAAAGACGCCGGAGTCGTCTACTCCGAAGGTAATCTAGATCGCTGGGTAGTGATGGTGTGTATCTATACCCAAACTCACAAAAAACCCTAGGTTTGACCTGGTCAAACCATATTGTGTTTGTTTTCTGCGAGTTTGTGTGTAATTACACACCCGATCATCTCGAATTATTGATGTTTTATCCGATATTTCGTGTATCTAATGGTGTAATTTATGCTGTATTGAGTGATATATATATATATATATTATTTAATGTTTGTGCTAGTTTTGGTATATAAGATGTTAAACTTGTTGTATTGAATGGTTTTGTGACTTAATTTACCGAATTTCCAATTTAGGGCTTTTTTTGTTGACTTATGTAGAAAATTGGATGGATGGTTGATAATAATGCTATTCCCTTTGAAGTGTACAAATTTGAATGAATAAAAGTTGATGAATAAACCTATGCCTTGTGCGTGATAATTTGAGAGACCTTTGATGAATTTTAAAGTTCATAATTAGGTTAATAAAACATTTATAATAACTATGAAAACCATTGAATATATGAAACTGTAGTTCAACACTTCAACTTCAGTAGCTTTTAAAATGACAAGTTTGATTGTTCATGTACGATTGAGGTGCGCTCTCACGAATTTGAATGCTGAATAGTCCGCATTACGTTTCCTTTTAATCTAATAATCTCTGATTTCGAGTTTAGTTTATCAATATTAAATACAATTGGATGAAATGATGGAATTGACCCCTTTCTGTAAATAAGCTTTCATAAGTTGCTCACTTCGACCACTAATCTTGTAGCTTTATTGGAGTTTCCTCTTGAAAAAATATAAACAACCTGTAGATCACTCTACTAAGTTCACAACTATCATTACAACTATATTTGTTGAAACAATTGAACTGTTGTACCATTTAAGTATCTAATTGTCACACAGTAGTTGGAACTGCTAAACACTACTGTCACGTGGTTTCCTCTAATTTCTTCTTCATTTTTCCAGATTCTTGCAAAAATATCTTCATTTTCGGAAGTAAATATTGATGAACTTGAAATTATTCTTAATGCCACTAATACCTTGTTTTCTTTGTAGAAATCAACTTCCGGTCAACTCAAACTTTGACTTATTTCTACACAAGTTCACGTTATAATGTGTCCTCCAGCATCCGTTCCTTCTGCAGCTGAACTAGATGAATACTCAACAGACGAAGTTGTCTTCAAGTTATTAATGCAATTAAAAACTGGTGGTTATTCACTACCTTCGAATGTACTTTCTGATGTGGATCCTTACCAATTCAGACCCTCAAATCTCCCTGGTTGGTATCTATGCTACTGATTTTATTTTTGCTAGAGCTTTACTGATATAACAAAAGATATATGTTCTCTTATTGAAATGATACATGACTTGCAGCTGACATGTGGTACTTCTGGTCTGGGACAAAATTGGATGCTGAAAACGGATTTTGGAGGTCAACAGGGGATGCTTGTGAGATATACTCTAACTCTATGATTATTGGTTTAAGAAAAACACTTCAATTTTATGAAGGCCCAGCCCCTAATGGACAAAAGACTAATTGGATGATGCAAGAGTACACAACAACTGATAAGTGTAGCAGTAAACTGGTAAGCACACCATCCTTCCATCCTCATGTGCGTGATCTATGATATGTTCCTTCTTATTTATATGTTTAATCCGACCTACTAGTCACTTGCCGGTTTGGTTGGAAAACATGCAGGGTCTGGATAATGGAGCACTATGCAGGGTATTTTTGGTAGACGACAGCAGCAGTGGACAACTTTCTAAAAGTGACCTTCTGGTGAGTCACGAGTTCTTTGCCAACACCTTTCAATTTTATCATCTTGGTTTTTATGTAATATAACTGATAATGCCTTGTAGGAAAAGAATATGGATGATGTGGCTGGACCATCAGCCATGGCTGATCTATCTCCAGATCCAGAGCCGCTATTAGCCACGGCTGATCGATCTCCTGAGCAGCCATCAGCCATGACTAATCAATCTCCAGAGCCGCCGTCAGACATGGCTAATCAATATCCTGAGCTGCCAATTGGAGATTATGTTGGTGATTACTTGGAGTTGGATGATCTTGCTATTCCCTTATCACGTACTACAAGCTCTGCTGATTCAAGCTGTATGACCACGAGTATGACATCAGACGATTTATTCGACTCGGATGCCCTTATGCGTGAGCTGGGGGATGATACTGTTGACCAGGGAAGTCAAGATCCAAGAATCAAGTTGAGTCTCTCTGTACCTGAAAAGTTAAAAGAAGTGGTGGTGCAACCAGCCACTTTAGGTATGTGCTGTCATCTTTTATTTTTTCTGTTGTAAAATATGTCCTATATAAGTTCTGCAAATTGCTTGTAGACAAGGAACTAATGGATGCATTTGCTTTGTTAAACCAAAGCAAACCTGTATCAGAAACCTGAAAGTGGTGAAAGAAATTCACTTTTAGCTACAGAGGTTCTGTGATGGCGTGATACATGATCTCTTTATTATGTTTGAAGAAAGCTAAATGAGATTTTTTCTTATGGATCAACCCATGGAAGCAAATTATTTAAAATGTGGTTTGAAGCATATAAATACTCCAATGAATGATCTTGCAACAATAAACCATGCTTGCCGTTGGAGATTAGATTAAGATAATAAAAGTATGTAGCCCTACTGCGGGACACATTAAAACTCTTGTCGCAACATCTGTATGCAAGTAATGATACTGTTGTATATGGTTCTGTATTAACATGCATCCTATTTTGTCAGGGGTAGTCGTACTACCTTAAGAATTGGCATTTTAAGCAAGTATTGGTTAAATCATGTTCTCACTTCTTTGGCCTGATCATTGTGTGGCATGTCGTCAGCGGGAATGACAGTTATCAGTTATTCAACTGTGTTTTTGTGTGTATTCTTTATTGCTTTCATTGACTTCCATGAATGTATGTGATAATGGTGCTGTAATCTATTCTTTCATGGTATTACGTCATAAGTGTTGCATAAAATTAGTATAGCTAAATTTCATTTGTAGCGTTATCTCTACCCATTGAACTCTTAATTAGTAGCTATAGGTTTTTTATCAGGCCCATGGTAGGAGGAAACCTTACATCAATCAAGTTGCCTAGACTGCCTGTGTATCTTAAATATAAATTATATATATAGCTTTTGTGTAGCTTTTTCTTTCTTTGAAAGTTGTTTTCACAGTTCTGTGTATGATGTTCTTGTGTGCTTTTTATCCACAGGATCCTTCAACAATGAAGTGGAGTTCAAACCTTCCACAGAACAAACCTCTAAAATGGACCCCACTCCCCAAAACGAGCCAGTAGACCGTTGGAATGAAGGCACTTCAAATGGGGTCAACACATCATCATCACCATCAAGTAGTTCGGAAGGTTCCTCCAAAGAGGAAAAGAAAGAGCGTGTTATGCGAACCAAGAAGCGCAAAATGATGAAGTATCTGTGCTTCTTGGCATTCTAAGTTCACAAGTTGTTTATGTTTGTGTGATAATTAATATGCGTCATTGAGGGCCAAGATTACGCCTAGAGAACCTGTAAGTAAATGCAGCTAGTAAATTAGCTGATTGTTAGACAGAATCTAGGTATATAGTATATATGTAGAGATTTGAATATGATATTTCGTATGTATTGTACGGATGTAAATATACCTTCTCTCCAAAACAATGGAAGACTGATCGTCTTCTTAAAAAAACCAATGAGGGTTAATTTAGATGGGTTTTTTTTTAAACATATGTAAATAGAATGAAATTGGTGGTTTAGACCCTCACATCTATGTATCTTACATAGTTACATTAAGAAGATTCTGGGTTACTTTTTTGGTTTCTAATGTTTAGCGAGCAATTATGGTTTGGTGATTTGATACTCGTGGCCTACTGGCTTGCTCAGCATGTTCTTACATTATAAAGAAAGATGTTGAAAAGTGGCATTGCCTGCACTTGGTTCGTTAAACTTCTTCAGTCAGATCTGATATATACGTTTTGAATAGTTCATACCTCACCGAATAGGTCAATTAGGTTCAAGGGCTCAAACAAATTTATAAAAAATTAGTGGTTGAAGCCTAGTGTGTTTTTGGAGTGTTAAGCGGGGACAAAATTATCTCAACATTTATTTATTTTGTTTCTTTGCACTTTGGGCTTTAGTCGGTAAATACTGTATGGGCTTATGGGCTTGTATTGTTTGGTTCGACGTTGCAATTTGCAAAAGGTGGAGGATATAGGGACTCTTGACATTTGGGCTTCAATAAGTCGAGCCTTTAACGAGCTCGTTGAAAACAAGTTCTAATTTGATAATTTTGGAACTCGAGTCGAACTTGAAAAAAATTTACACTTCGATTAAATTACACTTCAATTAATTTCATGAGTCGAGCTATAAAAAATAATATTTGACTCATAACTCATTCGAAAATTCATTGAGTGAACTCGAGTCAAATGAATTATCGAACTTAATGAGTCAAACGAGTTGAACAAACTAAACACTTAAACTACATAATATATCGTATATTTTAAACCTTAAATAAATATCGACATATAGAGTAGCTGAACTCAAATATATGATTAGAGACGTGCACAATTACATTAGTTTATGATTCCCTACTACATTTTTAGCCTTGTTTTATAGGCACCCTTCTCCATTTCATTTGTTTCACTCATCGAACGTGAGATTACCACTCCTTTATTTTTGTATTTTCTTCTTCAAACGTAAAATATGATAAACACACAAAACGTAGTAAAATATGATAAACACACAAAACGTATAATAACTAATTAGTAGATTTTCCGCGCTAAGCAGCGATAGAAATTAAAAAATTCAGTGATTATCTGTGGTAGCGGATAGAGAAAGAGATAAGAGAGAGACTTGTGAAAAGAATGTCATATACGTAGTTAATAAATTTTGCCACTTTAATAACTCTTTTTCAATTAGGTAAACAATTAAAAGTTTAATATTATATGTTTATTGATTAACAATTGAGTAATATATTATATATTTTTAATTTAGCTAAATCAATTAAATGATTTATATAATGTTTAAGTAAATTGAAGAGTTTCTATATTTTTGAATTCAAACGAAGGATATTATAATAATTTTGCATCTTTCAATATATAAGTTTTAAGTCAAAAGTGATAAACCCTTTATAAGGAATTTAGCTAAATCAATTAAATGATTTTCACAATATTTAAGTAAATTGAAGAGTTTTCATATTTATAAATTCAAATGAAGGGCATTATAATAATTTCGTATCTCTCAATATATAAGTTTTAAGACAGAAGAGCTATAAAGATTTAAGATTTAAAATAATCAACGTCAACATATATAAATTAATATATTATAATCATACCAATACCAATATTATATATTATGTATATTATAAATGATAATTATCATCTATAAATTAAAATATATATTGCATAAAATATTACAATTGGTTTAACGTAAAACATGAAAAACGTAATTCAGCATGCATATATATTTGTTGCATCTCAACGTATAAGACGTCTTCTATTATAACATTATATAATTGATTTCATAGTTTTCAAATACTAATGGCATGGATGAATATAAAAATATATTAAGCTATTATTTTTACGATTTATGACTATTTGTGGAATATATTTGCTATACAAATTAATAGTTATGTATTGAAAATGAGTTAAAGTGGTTATCAAGCCGATATGGTTGACTCATTAAAATTTACTTATTCATGGGGCCCACATATATATGTATATACGAAATCTACTCCACACATAGACATATACTCATAAATTTCATATAAATTTCAACAAGAGTTGAAACGTAGTATCATTCAATGTAGGTATTTATTCAATTTAATTAACTTCAATTTTTTAGTCATTTGTTATAATATTATAACTTCTTTTTAGCTATAAAACGATCTTTTAAGATCTTAAACAAGCTTTATCGAATTCGAGCTCGAGTTAAATGCAACCGTATCACTCTCTTATTTCTTTTGAAGATATAAAACTATACCAACAGACTTGGCCGATAAATACTGAATTTGTGCCCAAAAATCATTTGGACTGCAACGAATTTATGTTAAACTCAAACATCAAACACAACCTTTTCTTTTTTGTATTGCTCTAAAACATCAATCTTAGAATGTGATGACATATGACGAAATTTATGGTAAATGTAAATAAAGGGAAATCACCTGAATCATGTACCCCATCAACTATTGAATTGTTTAAGTCAATTTCAAATTAATGTCTTAGAAGTATTCTTCTTGTCAATATATGAGTGTGTTTTTGTATAGAATATATAAAAATAAAAATAATCGTGTGACAAAAGAACAAGAAACCGTTCGTGTAAATGAAGTATATGTCTAAAAATATTGATTTTATTTGGTATTTAGTTTTACATTTTTGTTCTATTTTTCAATTATCAATAATTTTTTTCTCTCAACTTGTTAGATATTACGGAGGTTTAGTGAGTGACTATAAACGATCATGTTATCGAGATTTCTATGGTCAAAGTAAGGCTTGGAATTATCCATTTACCCTTCAGAGTCCCCTAGTAAAAAATTGGGGTCTCATAATCACTATTTTATCTAATACCTTTCTTCGTTCATGGTTTGATATTTTGGGTCTTAGGCGTAGAGGAACCACACCAATCCATCCCCAACTTGGTGGTTGAACTCTACTGCGGTGACGATACTGTAGGAGAGGTCCTGTGAAATAATAGCTCGACGCCAAGACGATAAAAAGCTTCACACCTCTCGTTCTTCATACTTTTTTGATATGAAAAAATGCAAAACAAAATAAAAAGGTCGTCTTATTCAAAATCCCAATTATTACATCACCTATCTTTATATTTACCAATCAGTTTTCATAATTATAATTTTATACATATAAATAATATATGAACCGGACATAATTATCCTTTTTCATCCTCATAACTTTCCTTCATAATTACCCAGTGCACCGACCTTCATCCTATTGAGCTTAGTAGTATAATTACATATATTTTTAATAGCAGAACTTAAACCAAAATGTAATCAGGTCCCATATATATGTAAACCATTTGTGTGGATAAAAAATATTAAAATAACCCCATTTAAATACATTTTTGACTCGTTTGTATAAAAAATTTATATGCACTAAACTTAATTTTTAGTTTTTAGTTTGGTATTAAGAAAAATATATATATATAATAATAGTTTTTTGCCCCCAAAATCCGCACAACAAGACGATATGACCCTCGGCAAAATCAAAAAAGTAGATGAGCATAGTTATAAGAATTAGTCGAAGAAAAGTTATCAAAACAAATCTCTCTTATTTATTTTAGATAGGCTTGTTTCTCGCCTTTAAAAAAGGTTTAAGTGCACAAAAATGTAGTTATTTATACTCTAGTATTCATAGTATGCGACAAAGTATTTGAGGTTTCATTATGTATAATGAACTTTCAATTTATTGCTTATTATATGTATTTTGTGACGCCTGAACTTAAAATAATGTCATGTGTCATTTCATACAGCTGACACACAAGTAAAAGTACATGAAATTGCATACAATAGCACTATAAATGTCAGGTATTAAATTACATTTTTATATATTTAAGCATTAAAAAGACAATCGAAAAAAATAGAGCTCAAAGAAATAATTAATACGGTTGCGTTTAGTTCAAATCGTAATACGTTGACCTGAGGGCGATCACTTTTTGTGTAAAATATTGATAAATAGAAGCGTTTGTAATTTGGAATGATTAACATTAATTAATCTGATAGGTGTTAACACCTTAATTACAAATTAGTCCTCTAGACCAAGACAGGTACACAAACTCAGATGAGTCACAAACTCAAATGAGTACAAACTAAGACTACAGTCTAGGAATACAACAGACTAAGAGTATAATTTCACATCCTCCCCTCAAGTTGGAACATCTGTAAAACCCAACTTTGAAGTAAGAAAAGAACGATGTGAGTGTCCCAATGCCTTTGTCATAATGTTTGCAAGTTGCAAGTAAGTAGGAATATATGCAGTTTGTAAAAATCCATCTTGCACTTTGTCTCCTATAAAATGACAATCAATATCCAAATGTTTTGTTTTTCATGGTAACACAAATTAGCAACTATTTGATGTGCTGCCTTATTATCACAAAAGAGAGTAACAGGAATTTGAAGATGAATGTGAAGATCCTTCAGCAATTGAGCAAGCTATACCAATTCACAAGTAGTGGATGCCATACTCATATACTCTGCTTCAGTAGATGATCTTGAGATTGTAGCTTGCTTCTTTGTATTCCAAGAAACCAACGCATGTCCCAAAAACACACAATAACCATTAAGAGCTTTTCTAGTCATCAAACATGAAGCCTAATCTGCATATGAGAAACCAACAACTTTCAATGGTGGTTGAACGGGATAAAACAAACTTTTTGAAATTGTGCCTTTCAAGTATCTAAGCAAATGCATAGCAGCTTGCATATGTGGTTCCTTTGGAGATGAAATAAATTGGCTCAAATGTTGAACAACATAGGAGATGTCTGGTTTTGTCATGAAAAAATAAATCAACCTGCCCACAAACATTCTATATACATCAGGAAAAGAAACAACGTTGCTTTTGTATAATGATAACCTTAAATTTTGAGTTAATGGAAAAGACACAGTTTTCCAGTAGTTAAACCAACATCCTTTAACAAATCAAGAATGTACTTTATTTGATGTAAATAAGTGCCATTTGGAGTTCTATATAATTTAATACCCAGAAAGTATCTTGCTAAACCCATGTCTTTAATGGTGAACTTTAATCCAAAGCCATCTTGGTGTGCTTTATTTCCTTTTCTGAGTTGCCAGTTACCAGGATATCATCTATATAAACTAAAAACTGACGTGAAAGCATCTCCTTTAACAGACAAATATTAACAAGTTTGGACTGTACATAGCCCAAAGAAATCAAAAATCTTGATAACTCATGATTCCACTGCCTAGATGCTTGTTTGAGACCATCAGGAGACTTGGTCAATTTGCACACTTCCCCTCGCAAAGCTTTTGTATATCCCTTTGGTGGCTTCATGTATATGTCTTCTTCCACGTAACCACGCAGAAAAACATGATTAACATCTAATTGATGCAATGACCACTCTTTTGCAATAGCAATTGCAATTAATACTCTGACACTAGTTGCCTTTGCAACATGAGAAAATGTTTATTTATAATATGTGCCTTCTTTCTGATCAAACCCTCTAATTAGCAACCTTGCTTTTAATATTTCAATAAAACCATCACGTATTTTGTACACTTATTCTAAAGAAATAGCCTTATGATTATTGGGTAAAGAATTAAGTACCCAAGTATCATTTGCTTCCAAAGCTGCACATTGCTTATTCATGGCTTTTGTCCAACCAGGATCTAATGCAACTTGACTATACTAACTAGGTTAAACAGTGGAGAATACATGTGATAAAGATGTAACATAATCAATGAGAAACTTTTCAAAATCCTAGTTGTGAAACAAAGGATATTGTGGCTATGATGAACTAACGATTGAAGTTCTGGATGTTTTTGAGGTTGTCAAATCTTTCAACCACATTGGTCGAACAGAAGTTCAGCTAGACTTTCTTATTGTGATGAATTCTGTAATATTAAAAGGTGTAGGGATTTGAATAGACTCAAATGTATCATAACCACCTTCAGCCTGTGATGGCACACACTGAGACTCTGGAACAATAGAATCATTTCAGTTTGTAGTGGCACAGATTGAAACACTAGGATAGAAGAATTATCTTCAATTTGTGAAACCTTTGAGCAAGAGTCATCATGGGATTGTTTTTATTCTTGAAGGAAAAAATTTCTTCCTTGAAAGGAAAATTTTGTTTTTTGAAAATAACATCCCTGTTACATAAGTACTCCTTTGTATCTAGGTTATACAACATGTAACCTTTTTGACCAGGAGGGTAACCGACTAATATGCATCTCATACCTCTAGTATCAAATTTATCCTTATGAGGCTTCGTGAATGCAACGTAATAAAGACAACTTATGGTTCTCAAATGATCATAACTGCGAGATTGCCATGAATAACCAAAAATGGACATTTCCAATTTCAGAGTTTTCATTCGCATGTTGTTAATCAAATAAGCTGCACTCGGAATACAATCCCCCCAAAACTGATCTGGTAGATTAGCATGCATCTTAATGGCTTTAGCTGTATCAAGTAGATGCCTATGTTTTCTCTGAACAACACCATTTTGTTGTGGTGTATACACCATTGATTTATGATGAAAAACACCTTGTGATTTCAAGAAGCTTAAACGTGTTTTATTCACTATTTCTGTCCCATTATCATATCTAAGAAATTTAGGTTTAGCTTTGTAATGGTTACTAATGTAAAATAAAAAATCACTCAAAATATTAACAACTTGGTCTTTTGCATGAAACAAATAGATCCAAGTACTTCTACTATAATCATCAACTATAGTAACGAAGTAATGAGCACCATTAAATGCGGGAATTTGCTAAGGACCCTAGAGGTCAGCATGTAGTATTCCAAAAGAAACAACAGACTTAGTTTGAATCAAAAGAAAAGATACTCTATGATGTTTTGCAACCATACAAGTATCACAGAAAAAATGTGAAACATTCACATGTTTACAATCATTAATATGCACCAACTTGGAACAGAAGCATGACCGAGTCTTGCATGAAACAAATCTAATGTTACATCATAAGAGTTATGATGAACAACTGAATTGACAAAAGTAACATAACGGAAAGTAAAGAATTTTTGTCAGGAGCAATTGCAGAAGGTTTGTAGATGTAAAGATTGTCGAACCCTTTTCCAACATCCATCATTTGCCTAGTTGAAGGAACCTGGAAAGCAAACCAAGTAGGAATGAAAATGGCTATGAGATAAAGAGATTTAAGTAATTTTCCTACTCACATCAAATTGATATTGAATTCAGGAACATAGAACATATCTGACAAGATTAAAGTGGGATTAATTTGAATTTGTTATACTTTAGTAACCATTTACAAGTACCATTTGGTAGGTTAAACTTGATAGGTCTCTTAAGAACCTTAATGAACTAAAACAACTGAATATATGGAGACATGTGATTAGATGCCCTAATGTCAACAATCCAATCTTTCTTGATATCAGAATCATTATGAGTATTAGTATGCCTTTTAAGAGAAGCTTGAAATGAAATACCTATATCTGGTCTAAAAGCATAGAAAGAGATACTTGGATGAGGTTTAGAAGATCCTCCACACTCATTTCCTTGATCAATCCCTTTTCCCTTAAACATTTTCGTCATTTCTTAACAAACAACATTAACCATATTCTGATCTGACTCTAGTTTAGCAGTGCACATTTCATTCTCATATTTCATGTTAAAAGGTGTATCCTTTTGCATGAATTGATCAAACATATGAGACATTTGTGACACTTGAGTAACCATTCTGACACCTTTCTTTGCCTTCCTACCTTTATACCAATCAGAATAGCCAATTCTTTCAAGATATTGTTCAAATACATGTCCTTCTTGATTGTAGTAAGTACACACTTTCTTTTCACATTTATCATCTTTTACATCCCTTCTTGGTGTAGAATTCCTTTTGCTATTGTAATTAGCAAAGAAAGCATGATGAGTCACTTGTTTATGTTTCTCAACTTGTTGCACAATATAGTATGCCTTATTAATGTTTGGTATATGATTGTTGATAAAATTAGATTTCTCACAACTCCAAATTCATCATTCAATTTCATTAAAAATTGCATTAGGTTTGACCTAATATCAATTTCCAAGAACTTCTCAGTAACTCCACATGAACACTCTCTCAATTTCCTACAAGTAGATACACAAATACCATTCAAACTATGCAACTCATCCCAATATCTTTTCAGTTTTTGTAAGCTGCAATAGAGAGATCACCATGAGTCACCTTGCATAACTCTCTTTCAACTTGATAGATGAGAGGTCTATTGCTTTATCCATATCTTTCTTCCAATTCCTTCCACAAAACACAAACAGAATATGCATGAAAGAATGAATCAAACAATTTTGCAATTATTGAATTCAAAGTCCAACAAATCATTATGTAATCACACCTAATAAGTCTATGATAGGCAACCACTCACATGACACTTATATATTATATTGATTGATGTCGTATTATATAATACAGAGTAGTATTTTGTATAATAATAGAATATTATATAAATATCATGATATAATTATTACTTGATGAGAGTTAAGACTTAAGACTAGGCGTACAATTTCAGATCTCTCTTGAAAAATCTGATTTCTACCGTTTAAAATATTGAGTATTTCAGACAGTAAGATCAACGGTTAAGTTGTAATTAGCTTAATTTAAAACACCATCAACAACAAATAAGTGTTCTACGTACATTTTGTTAAAAAGGTAATAGGTAATAGCTTAATCCGATAGCATTCGCCGATTACAATTTATGCTAGAGAAACATAATTTGTATATGCTTATATTATCTATACGATACGAAGTTTATAAATATTAATGCTCCTTAAATAAGTTTATGAATATTAATCCTCCAATAAATAATATTCTTATACCTTTTGACAGTATTAAAACTTATAACAATACATTATACATGAGCATTGTGAAAACTAAGGACAATTAAAGTAGAATCCGACCTACTGTTAATCTAAGAACACTCATACATTCTTAGGAGCTTGATGTATTTATCTTTTAAAATACTTAAATATCATAATATGTCTTAGCAGTAGACCCGTAACGATTGGAGTTCATAGTTAGCAACAAGTATGAGGTTTGA
Source organism: Logfia minima (assembly GCA_963921325.1). Classification (NCBI taxonomy): domain Eukaryota; kingdom Viridiplantae; phylum Streptophyta; class Magnoliopsida; order Asterales; family Asteraceae; genus Logfia; species Logfia minima. The sequence goes on along the minus strand of OY992774.1, from coordinate 24,817,242 downwards.
ATTGAAATTTACTGAATTATTAGGACTAAGTTGAAATTAACGTGATTTTCAAGTCCTAATATGTAATTAGAGCATTGGTAATATATACAACTTTTGAAAGTTGTATAGACTACCACGTCAGCATTATACTATATTATATAACTTTAGACTTTATAATTCATACAACTTTATACAATTTTATAAATTGGATCCCACGTTATTATTATAATTGAATTGCTGTTAGATTACTAGTTATCTATTTTAATGTGCACTTGTATTGATAAAATTATTTACTTAATATGAATGTATAACATATGATAAGACTCTAAAAGTTGTATAAAGTTAAATGGTATGTCACCTTTGTTATACATACATATAACAAATGAAATAAAAGGTTAACTTGAATAAACAATGTTTTTCAAATTAGACTTTAATGGGAGTTTTTCTTTAAGTTGTCTTCACTAAAGTAATTATAGAGGTTCAGATGTGTTATTTAATATTAATGTTCAGTAGACTTCTTGATTATTTAATGAACACGTAATAAATTTAGGGCTCATTATATTTCTATAGTACGGTGTCATGGTATGAACCATTTAACACAACGCCAGATAAACTACACAGATGGTGATATGGATGACATGGCAAATCATCAAAAGTTGCATGTATAGAACGAGCATTACCTGCTCTTAGGGGGACAGTCGCACGCCGACACCGGACCCACGTTTGAAATATCGGTGTCCCAGTTCTTGTTCCACTTCTATCCATCATTATATCCAAAAGTTACCATAATGCCATTTTATGTATGTTTAGGAGGTGTTTGGGACTTAAAAATACTTATCCAATTTAATTACGTATGTAAATATGCGTTTTTATATACTTGTAGATTGTAGATTGTAGATAATCGAATAATCATTCTTGTCATAATTTGTATGAAGTTGATTATCAAATTCTCCGTATTATATATTTTTTAGCATTAATAAGGAAATGATCAAAAGTTTGAAACCGAAGTAACCTTACCTAGTCCCAAAGAACATAAACTAGTTATTTGTAATATCAATTAAAGCTAATTAAACAAGGGAAATGAGTATAAAAAAATTTATGTAACTTATTTATAATTAAATTTTTGTGTTAATTGTCAGTCAACGGTTTCACTATCGACTCGCACTATATTTTACTTCTTTTAAGAAAAATTCTCAACCAATAATATACATATACATATAATATAAATATATATTTATTATAAAATAGTAATACTTACATGTCGAGTCGAATCGCGAGTTCAAATTTGAAATTTCGAATCACAAGTTAACAACTATAACCTTAACTTTCTAATATGTACATCTTTAACCTTTATTTTAAATCTAACATTATGTAATCTTAGACGGTTTATGGTTGGGATTATTTACCTCTTTTACCAGTCATATTAGTGTTATGTAAACGAAAATAATAATAATTAACACATAATTTAATCATTGAATCAATTATCGAGGATATGTTATAAGTATATAATTAACACATAACAGACAATCATTCCACAATTAATCACGGTAGTATTTTCACGACGGATCACGATTGACAAATGGGACCCATAATTGTACTAAAAGGGGAAAAAGAATAAAATAACAAGTGGCCCCCACTTCTTCTTCGTACTGGTTCCGTGCTACATTTGACGAGACGGGTCACCAAGGCCACCACTCCGTCCGTGGTGGTCCGTGGTGTGACGACGGGAGTGACCACAGAACCACTCCATGTGGTCTAAAGAAACAACTTAAAAAGTGATTCCACAACGAGACAAACCAACAAACCATAACACTATATGACTTAATGGTACTCCAAACACGACGACCGTACATTAACAATAGATACATAAGAACATACGGAGTGGTGACCCAGGTGTTATAGTGTTCAACAATAGTGTTTAGCGAGAATTGTATTTAGAAAAAAAAAATTTAAAGTTTTTTCTTTGTTAGAAAATTCAAACAATTTAATAAAGAAAAATAAATAACAAAATTAATTAAACAAAAAAAAATTAATTCATTAAAATAAAATTTACATATTACCATTCTTAACAAAATATACATAATCCATTTTAATTTAATTCATTCAAATTGAATTTTAATATACATGATTCATTTTAAAAAATTAGCCCATTAACGCTTATGTTAAAGAAATATAAGTCCATTTAAAAACTAAGCTTATATGAAAAAATAGCCCAAAATATTAAAACCTAAATCATTAAAATTTAATTTTTGCTACACCTTCTTCTTCCTCCTCTAACCTCCATCTTCATCTTCTTCTTATTCGAGCAATCAACCTCCATTCTTCAAATAAAAAATAAAACAAGAAAATAAAGAAAAAAAACAAGAAGAAAAAGAAAGGAGTCACACATCGTCTAATAAGAGACGCTGCTCTGGAAACACCGTCCCGAAGTAGCAGAACACCTTTTCAACAACATTTAAAATAAACAATAATAAACTTTCTCACTTCGTATGCTCTAAAAGTCAATCACAACCACAATTACATCAAACACACTTACCATGATGAGCACCAGACGAATAAATCGACATCGATACTAAAACACGACATCATTTGACAAAAAGCTTAGACGCTTTAGACGACCTAGAACTGATTATACATATATTATGCACTACCCAATAAATGTTGTATACCTAGTCCTCTGACCTTTGTTTTGTTTACATTTTATTTGAGACCAAACTTAAATCTCGTTATAAACAAGATTGTAGAAAACATTTCTAATGCCATTTGATACTGATTTAATATCACATAAAACATAATAATTCGGCCAATCAAATTTCATCAATATTTATCCAACTTCATGAACATCATACATTATTAAAAAATAAAAACCCGTTCTTCTTTATAAATAAACATTCAAATAGCCCTCTATATTGTTGTTGTTGATATTATATTAAGTAAACATTCAAAGACTTTGACTATTTTAATTTAGAAAACACATACATTAATGAATCAAATGAAAATAAACCAACTTATATGCAGGCAAAATGGCAAATAACATCATCAAAGCAACACAGTTTTTTTTTTCAGCCTATAAGCTACGGGAATTTCGGTTTCGTACTGTCGTTTTCTTTATATATAAAAACATATTCCAATATAAAAAAAATTGTCTTCATATGAAGGGTATTAAGGTAATTAACGAGTGACCTTACCACCTTTAAACCAACAGTAGTCAAAGGTCAAAAGTTGATACAAACACACAATCCATAAAACCGCTGAGCAGTATTATTTTCATCACCCCACCGTAAAACCACCCTTCTCTCTTCATACGTGCCACTCTCTCATTCGTCATTCCCATCTCTTCGGGATTCAGAAGCACATACAAAATACAACAAAATTAAATTTAACACAAACACACACACACACACACAAAACATATACTTATCATCACTCTCTCATGTGTTTTTTCACACTCTGAAATAACCCCCCCAATTTCTTTTTTTGTTTTGTTTTTGTCTTTTATTGCATTTTGCTTACATCCTCCAAATGACATCAATATTCAATTTCTTTTACACACCTTTTGATCTTTCCGTTACATTTTACTTTTATTCATAATTCAATTCTCATATATATATATAGATACATAAGCTGTACGTATAATGCTGCTGCAACAAGAAGAAGTAATGGAAGAAATTTATGTGAGTAATGGTGGTTGTGATGATAGTAGTGAAGAAGAGTTGTCCGTACTGCCACGTCATACTAAGGTGGTTGTTACCGGAAACAACCGTACAAAATCTGTTCTTGTTGGGTTACAAGGTGTTGTTAAGAAAGCTGTTGGTCTTGGTGGTTGGCATTGGCTGGTAATTGTTTTTAATCATTTTTTTGAATTGGGTGTTTAGGATTTTTGTTAAAAGAATGTTTCTTGAAGGTGGGATAATTGATTTTGAAAATTTTAGGAATAAATGTAAATGATTAGTTTAATAAAAAGAGGGGTTTTTAGTCAGTGGATCAAAAGAATTTAACAGGGTTCTGATTAGTGTTTACTTATTTTTTTTAAACAATGTTTGTTAATTGAATGATTATTTATTGACTTTCAATGCTATATCTGGTCTACTGCATGTGATTCAAATTGTAATTTTCTGGGTTTTTATGAATATTTACTTTAGAGAATTAGGGTTTTTGTTCCCCCGTGTTTGAGTTTTAAGAACACCCATTCTTCATTTTTGCAGCTTTTATCCTAATATCAAAATAAAAGGTACATTATTCAGATATATATTGCTATTACTATTTTAATTAAAGTATGATTATCTTTTGATTCTTACTAAACAGGCTTTCAATTATTAGTCTTGTCTTGACCTCTTTCTTTGATTTTTACTTAGATTGATTGATATAATTATAATATTGTTCTGTGACTTAGCATGGATGATGGTAATTAATGTTCTTGGTTTTTCATTAATCTTTCTATTTAGGTCTTATAATAATTATAATTATAATTATAATGTCCATTTATTTATTATTTATGTCTCCCTGATCATTTTGTCATTCCACATGGAAATCTATTTGAAATTATCAAGTAAATCATAAACCCATTTAGCTCGTTTTTGTTAAAATTCCATATATTAATTTAATGATTTGTAAAAATATGAGCTGCAATTGCACAAAAAACTGATCAGTAGTCTCACTAATTGTGTTTCATGATATACATTTTAGGACTTTGTTTGGCACTTGACATACCCTTTGTGTGCCTGTTTCCCATTATTAATTATCTTTCCAGTTGACTATGAAATAAAGCTTTTATTTTTGTATGTACACGTTAGAGGTTATATAATATAAGAATAATGTTGTGCACCTTCCATGGTTATTCTTTAATTTTGTGCTCTAACTTGTAACATATAAAGAATTGAATTTCTTTTCCGCGAATGCTTTGTAGACTTTGACGTCGCCCTGACATCTTGAAACTATTTGTTCATCTTCTACCAGTTTTCCAGGAACTTTCATCTGAATCTGTTATTGATTACTTGTAGGTGCTCACGAATGGAATAGAGGTGAAGCTGCAAAGGAATGCACTAAGTGTGATTGAAGCTCCAACTGGTAATGAAGATGACGATGATCTTGAATTTGACAATGGGCATTGGAATGTCTGTGATCCAGGTTAGTGATGCATTCTTAATTAAATTCAAGAAATTACAGATTGGTATACTTTTTGAGCTAACATACTCTTACGTAGATTATCATAATTTCGAACATGGTGGTGGTAAAACAATGACAAAACCCATTTCAAAATATTTTTTGAAGAATTATTAAAAAGTATACATGTAGCCTTTTTATAGAAATATGGTGTAAGAAATCTTGAAACCAAAAAATTGTAAATCTGGTAGATTTTCCATGGCAAAAGTGTCTTTTTGTATGATAAGTACTCTTTTTGCAGTTATTTTACATTGGATGCCTTAGCCACATGGTTATACTTTTAACTTTTTTACTACTGCTAGAAACTCTATTATGCATTCCATCAAGGATATGTTGTGTCCATATGGACCCACCACCTCCAGAAAATAATTGTGTCTTTGTAATTTTATCCATGTTTTCAGCATCTGATGATACCCAAAAGTCGCATCGATCGAGGCACCGCCCGCATAAATCAACTGGGTCGTCACATAAGAGCGTTAGCCGGCCTTTATTTTGTGACTCACAACCTAAGACCTCCTTTACCACTTCTCGTGGGTCCGTGGTATGCAAACTTTATTCATTCCAAAAAGTATATGCATTTATCATCTATTATTCTTATGGAAACAGGATTTTGTTACCAAGTTGTTGTCTGTTTAAAGTTGAGTAGTCCATTTAACTTGATGAATTTAAAAGGTCCATCTGTTTACATGTAATGTTTTCAGAAGGTTGATCTGAGCAAACTTGAGATGGCAGCCTTGAGAAGATATTGGCGACACTTCAATCTTGTGAGTAACAATATATTAATCAGCATTACACTATTGCATATTAATAATTATTTTTTTGTATATGGTAGTGTGTGTCTGTGTTTGTGACAGCGAAGTTATTATTGGTCTGATCTACAGGCAGGTGCATTTCCTAATCCATCCAAGGAGGAGCTTGTTGACATTGTTCAAAAGCATTTCATGTCGCAGGTATCTACTATCTACCACTAGCTTGTAGATATTGTTGGGTTCGATCTATTTTCAAGTTTTTTTGCTAATGATCTGCAAAAGAACCCGAAAATATAGACCAGGGTGTTCTTAGTATAAATGTTCCTACTCCCTTTCAGGGCTCAACTAGTGTGGGACTATAGGTGGCAAACTGGGCCATTTTGTCTGAATGCGAATAGGTCGAAATGGATAATTGTTAACAAACGTAAAAAAGGGTCATGTTGGATTTCCTTGACTTCCCAACATTTTTGTTTGCCCATCCTTTTGATTTACAAAAATTGGTATTGTATCAAATATGGTCAAAGAATATACGGGTAAGATAAAATTAGAATCTAATTATTCAAATAAAACAATTTAGGAGATTGTAAGCACTGTAATACACCTTGGCGAGTTTGACCCTTGTCAACATGTAGTTAAAGTTTAAACCTTTTACCCATTTGAGAAATTGGAGATAAATGAACCTGTTATAGTGCCACCTCTGCTTGAACCCAGAAGGGAGCCGCTTCCAATTTCTTATTTCTGTAAACCTCTGGCACAAAATGAGTGAAAAATAATAAAGATGTGTTGTGGTGTGAAGAAATTGGATGAGTTGCAGGTGATCGTGGGGTTTGCACAAGCTGCTAAGAAGCTCAAGATGGTATGCAAATGATTGATGGATCTCTCAGACTCGACAAAAAGGCTGATATATTGTTGATTGTTGACTTTGACTTGACTAACAGATACTTGTTTAAGCTAATGCTGCCTCCTTGTAATTGTCTAATGACTGTCATGGGTTTGGTAGCTTTATTTTGTAGATATATGTAGAGTAAGTTTGAAAACAAAGACCTGAAACATCCTTGCCAGTTTTGGCTCTAGAATGCAAGGCATTGCCGTTGTTCGTTGGCCATTTTGCTGTCATTTTCACTAGCTTTTGTTTATGTTGTGGGTGGCACACATTTTGCTGTCATTTTCACTGTCATTTTGCTGCCATTTTCAAAAAAAGTTTTGCAAATACTCAATCTATTGGAGTGTAAAGCTTTATAATTTAATAGAAGCAAGTGAAGATGACGTGGCATTTAAAAAAGACTTTTTAAAAACTCAATCAATTGTGAATGCTCTAACGGCGATTCACTTGTAGGATAAATTTGATTGGTCCTTATAGATACAGTATATTCATATACTTTTGTAAAGTGAGTTCACTGAGATATAATAATCAAGTTACTTCCCAGTTTTGCGGGCTGAATTTGCTATAAAACTTTAGTAATCATTCGGTGCAAACATTTATACATATTTTGCGGGCTGAATTTGCTAAGCTTTGCTATAAACTTTTGTACCATAAAACTATAATAATCACTCAATTATATATATTTATAAAAGACCCTATATAGTTTTATCATATATTAATTCTACCCGATGTCCGACGAGAAAGATTAATAATCGTTATTATAAATTCTTATCTATATTAATATATAATATATTTTAATATTTTTTAAAAGATAAATTTTACTATTTTACCCATATAATTACAAAGAGTTCTTTTAAAAATTTATAGAAATGACTAATATACCCCTAATTATTAATCATTAAATTCTCATTAATACAAACATTATAAACTAATTAACTTATGACATTTAATTAACATACCCCTAATTATTAATTACTAAGTTCTCATTAATACAAACATTATTAAATTATAAACTAATTAATTTGTGACATTTAATTAACATAGATATAATTATTAATTATTAAGTTCTTATTAATACAAACATTATTAAATCATAAACTAATTTATATATGACATTTAATTTTAACTTAAACTTTTCTATATCTATAGACTATTATCTATATCTAAACTATTATATAATTTGGGATGTCTTTTTAAGATAAAAATAACTATTTTATCCATACAATTACTAAGAGCTTTTTCAAAAATTCATAGAATGACTAACATACCCTGAATTATTAAATTTTCATTAATATAAACATTATTAGATATTTTTTAGGACTACCATCTAATGTAGATAATATTTAACATCAAAATACAAAAAAAAAAAAAAAAAAAAACAAACCAAAAAAAAATAAAATCAGTGAAACTTAAACCTCTAGACTCAAGAAACAACTCCACAACTCACAACATGTTCATTAAGAACTTGAAATCCGGCACTAGCAACTCGCAACCCAAAAATCGAGTTTGCAGTGACATATACTTAACTTTGGATTATTTTGTTACAATTTCTTTTTTTAAAAAAATTCTTAGAAGTGATTTTTTCACTTGCAAAACAGCATTATTTGTGTATCGTCATATGGTTTTTGATTTTTTAGAATACTTCAGAAAACATAATACTATATATCGAATTAATGTGAAACTAATAAATTTTTCGTGTTGCATTACGCGACTATTCTGCTTAGTTTAAACTTATATGTAGTGAATTAAGGACTTACTCATTGAGGTCAGATTCTAGCGGAACCATCCTCGATATTATCCAATACATCAAAATGGTTACACCTGACTTACATAATCGTTCGTGTTATGAAATCAATTAAAATATGTAAAAACATTTTTATTTATATTGACTACAAGCCCCTGTATAGTTGCCTAACCTGCATAGACTCTACATGACATCTAACAACCTTTAGAAAATATAAACACAAAATCTACACACACTAGTTGATCCTTATTTAAATAAACTCTTTTTGTCTCCATAACAAAGTAATTTTAGTCTCAATTGTGTGGTTTTAATTCAAACAATATTACTGTAAAACTATGCATAAGAACATAAATGATTGAATTAAAAGTGATTAGGATGGTCTATGCTTGATCAATAGATCGCCAATTAATCAAGTATTTTGTGTGCTAGCTTCTTTCTGCCTTTTTTACACGTGATATATCTTTTTTGTCCTTCATACATGTATATGGATATGGATGGAAGTTTAACATTAGTATATGTTAACAAGTAAGTTTACTCGTTTGTTACTTGTTGTATGAAGCATCTTCTACAATAGATCATAGATGTGTACATCATTATTTTATTATGCATATGTGTGTGACAATTTTAATTGGTTATTGTTTAAATTTAAATACAACTTTAAATGTATTAATAATTCCGGTTTGTTAAATTGAGAAAGCACACTTAGAAGAACAATATAATATTAGTCTTAATGTTTCCAGTTACATCATAGACTAATTGTTAAAAAATTAATCATAATAATGCAAATAATAGTCTTAGTGCATAAGTATGTGGAAGAATTTAATTGGCATTGCTTAGATACATGATTTTGAATCCAAACTTGGTGCAAAGTACTAAAAAGCTCAAGTCATTGTTGCTTGCTCACCAATCAATTAACATTATAATGTGTCTAGTCATCAATTATTTCCATAAAGTATTGTACAAAAGTTATGTTTTTGGAACACATTTTCCCTAGGCTTGATTATCGTATAGCAGTTGACCTTTAAGTCCTCATATTTACCATCAATTCCACTTTACTAACATCATCATCATTATTATTAAAAAGTTAACAATAGGGTGATCTTATATAGTCTTAGCTGAACATTGTGAATCAACTTGTTCTTATTTGATGTCTTATATGGTCACATATGTTGCTATATAGTTTTGCCTATCTTTGTGATATATACCCATCTTAGAATAAGTGAAATTTAGTTTTTTCAATAGTGGATTCAAAAATTTACATTGTGGGGGCAACATATTATTACTATAAGAAAACTTCAAATACCAAATTAAAAACTAAAAATTAGACCTAGTATATGTATTATTTTTTTTTAAAACAAGTAAAAATGTATACAAATTGGGTCATTTTAATATTTTCTCCACACAAATGGATTATTTATGGGATCTAATTGCATTTGAATTTGAATTATACTAAAAAATTACATGTATTTCTGCCACTAAGTCCAATAAGATGAGGGATTCGAAAACCCGTTATTAAAACAGTAAATCCGCCACCGGTTTTTCTCAAAAAGCCAAATGTCAATTTTATCGTCACACATTAGTTAGGTCAAGTTAATACACTTTTGTTAGATGGTAAAATAATGCAAAAATTGGTCCCATTAGTTAGGTCAAATTAATACACTTTTGTTAGATGGTAAAATACCGCGAAAATAGGTCATTTCTTTTGTAAGAGAATATTTATCATGAGAAACAAAAAGTTTAAAAATCATAACCTCTGAATGTTAATTATTACCATATTGAATACAAATGGGCTAACAATTTATGTACGGGGTACGAGTTATACATAGTGACTACAGGCTTTCTCTCTTATATATGGATCGATATGATATTTCATGGTTTATTTGTTTCCACAGACCACAATCACATTAACATTATGAGTTCGATCTCTCATGCCTAACCTTTGTGAAATGACGAAAATTATAAATTATAATCATCACAAGTCTCATAACTTTTGTATGCAGAATTTGTTAGCGTGTAATTATTTAGATATGTTTATTTTATATTGGACTTAATCCATTTACGTTTTATCATGTATTTATATTATATTTAACGCATTTATCGAATGAGAGAACATTGTTCATACTTTCTAAATTTTCTAGATTCAATCAATTAAGAATTCTACTTTAAATAAAAAGGAGTTTAATAGCATCCTTATCTTTTCATATTATTTCTATACTACTTTTATTAACATTTCACCTCATCTCATCTTATTTTAAATAATAAATACAAATATATTATAAGAAACGAGAAATTTAAAATGAACACCTTTAAATTTCTTAGTGTACACCCCTTATGGGTGTGTATATAAACCCCTCTGTGTATATATATGTGTGTAGAAGTGTTCAAATAGTAGCCCCTAAAAAATATACTGATGAACTTAACCAATTAAGTTCCTTAATTTCACTTAATATTTAAAATACAACTAAAACTTAATACATATTCTTCAAAAAAAACCCGTATGTATCTTTTGCCTTTGCTGCAAATAAGGTAACTCCTATTAATAACATATTTATTACTCCTTTGAAAATATCATTACAAAGAATACAAGTCGTCAATTATAATCGTTCCGAACAAAATCACGTTGAGATAAGTTTTGGGTTTGAAACATAAGCGAGACCATACACGTCTATCAATCGAATATGGTCCCTGTAATCATGATGTGATTCTCTCTTTTACTAACGAATATCGACACCACGTTTGAAATAATACGTAAACATATATGTCTCGAAACCAAAGTTAAATAATACGTAAACCTATCCAAAACCGTTGAGCAAATAGTTAGTAGAAGGAAATTCGTGGAGGAGGATGGAACAAGTATAGCGCTTTGTTGCTCGAATTGAATCACATCTCTAATAGTAGCGAATTTGAAACATATATTTTAGGAGCCCAAAATAATTTAATGCTTAAAATGTATTAAACATAAAACAAAATTTTATAATATTTACAATTTAAATGGTATGTATCAACAAATTAACTACTACCGTTTGTCAACACGTAAACTAGTTAGTGATTCGAATTCTATTCGAGTCATAATTTTAACATTATAATTATAAAATTATATAATAGAGGTTTATAACAAATTTATTATTAATTTACATTACATAGCATAACATGAAAAAAAAATACAATTTTGATTAAAAGAAAAAAGCGAAATAACACAAAACTATAGAAAAAGATATATAAATGAAAAGTAACAGGTTGTCAAAAAAACGTATCTTTTTCTTCTCATTTCAAATCTTTCAAAGTAAAAAGATAAATAAAAAAATCAAAAGCATTCTTTTAAAAATGGAGATAAAAAAATAATAACTCTCTCTCTTCCCTTTCATAACAATAACAATAACAATAATAATAACAGTCATTTGTTTAAAAATTTAAAAACCAAATTAACTATATCGTCTCAAAATACTACAAGTTACACTAAAACTAACGAATATGTAACATTGCATACTTAATATTTTGAGAGGCCACGACCCTCTTTGCCCCTTCTAAAATCCGTCCCTAATATGTAATATAATAACCTTTTTTCTTATATAACGCGAAACATTCTCGTAAAATGGCCCTTATTATATAAACAATCACATCACATTATATATATATATATATATTCATTTACTTATTTATCTTAAATCACAATTGTACTTACAACAATGAATATTTTATATATACTCTATGTCAAAAGTCCTTAAACGTTATAACCATTTTAATTTTGTTTTGCAGGGATAAATATGACATTTCTCAACAAAATATGTGTACGTGAACATCTGAATGTTAGTGATAAAAAATTGAGTCGGCACAATGAAATACAATTATAAATCTTGAATATCCAATCAAAAGAATGTCGTTAAGTAATGAACAAAAATTCAGAAAACTAAAATGACGTCAGTATTAAAGTTTCCAGTTACGTCGTACGCTAACAAATAAAAAATAATCCTAATGTGCAATAATAATAGTCTTAGTGGATAAGTATGTGTAACCATTAATTCATTAATCGTGACACAACGTCATAGCTTCAAAAATCAAAATACTATTTGAAACCCGAAGTTTTTGCAAAAATAGCTCATCACTCGCACCAATCGAAATACAATACGTGTCAACCAATTACAACACAAGATTGTGTAGAGAAATACATGTCCCATGCCTCATTTTTAAGCTTTAAATGTTCAAGTTACATACCCATAAAAAAAAAAAAAAAATGAAAAATAGCCGACCAAAAAAATTTAACTTATCATGTGTATGAATCCTGGATTCGATTGTATCCATTTATAGCAAATCGAGTACTCTACATATGTGGTTTTTTGATATTGGGACAAAACTAAAAAGCAATTTGACATTAATTGTTTTAAGAATGTTTATGGAGGCTTGGACATGATCGAACTTGATACATGCCACTAGGATCGCATCATCGGCTCCACTTGGACTATGAATAAGGTGTCATTATCGGCTTAGGTAAGGTGATTTGTGACAATGAAATAACATATATTATACTCGTAATATATACTAATGAATAACGATCACGTATGAATAAGTATCTGTTTATAATGATAAAGTTAATAGAAAAGGTACAAAATGTATTTAGGTTTAAAAAATTCTTGGTTATATTTACCTTAACATATTTGTGATTAGGAAGTACTAAATGTTCAAAGTATCTATTGTGATATATGTTTTTGGTTGGAGTTATATGACGATGAGCACCAAATTTATCTGTATCGATGCGACCTGAGGTTATAAGTTTAAGTTTTAGGATTGAGATAAATGTGTATCGTACTTGTGAGAACTCACATTTTAACAAAAAAGATGAAAAAAAGATGAGGAATTCTGCAAATAAATAATAGCATGATAATTTTTGTGTAATACGAAATTAAGATGATACAACTTAAAAGGTTTCTAGAGGGCATGACGTTTTGGCAAAAGCAAAGGTAAAACTATCACTTTGGCAATGGAACATACATGTCATATACATACCCCAATATCATTTTACAAACAATACAAAAAAGATTTCTCTTATTATATATTACAAAGGTTTTGATGCTTGAAAACAGTAGGAAAATAAAGCCTTCACACAAGGAGCAAATGGGGTTAGTAGACTTCCAACATTGATTCCTCTCTCCTAAATGGAATCCAACATCCATACAAGATTCCTATTCCTACTTGGTTGGGGATTCTAAATGCTTCATTCTATTTATCTACTTTTAACATATTCTTTTATGTACGTTATTACGCAAAAAAGTCATGTGCAAGAGTAATTTTATAGTTTTTTTTTTTTTTTTTCCTATATATATAAATATATAAACTACAAATACAATAATAATAAAAAAATAGATATGTAAATTTTGTAAAGTTAAAATGCTTAAATTATCATCAAAGTTTACTTTCAAAAGATCTTTTTGCATTATTATTAGTAAAAAAGGTTGAAGACAGGTAAATTACCAAAAAAGGCTAAAAAGGTAAATAGTCTGAATTATTTATTAGATGAAAATTTTGTGAAAGTTGAGTTAAACCCACATTTTATCATTCTTCTAGGATATTTAACTAAATCAACAAATTTCATGTAATTCTAGTTCTAATTTATAATAAAATTAAAATGAAAATACATAAGTAATTGAGAACGAAACATTACATATAATTATTTCAAATATAATATCTACTATTAAAAATCTTAGTTATGACAATAAATATTTGCGTTATATTATATTTCGTAGAGATACGATATAATTATTTAAACATGTCATCACCACTTATAGTTGTATGTTTGAAAACTAAAGAATCTTGTGTGGGCCGTGGGGATAGTATCAAGAGTGAAACGTCATGAGCACTAGCCAATCTTCTCAATTAATTTCTAAACGAAACCTCTATCGTTTTATTTAATACCAAAATCACAACGCGTGTTTCTTCTCATCTCATCATTTTCTCGTGGTAATATGAGCTTTTCAAAATATCACAGTTTCAACTCGATCTATTGATTGACTTGTGTAGTCATTTTTATGCATTAGCAACATACTCGTAGCGTGAAATAAATTTATTAACACTGGTGAATTGTGATGATATTATGTGATTTTTATTTTTTTCAATAAATTAGTAACGAGGATGAGTCGGTGATGATAATATGCTCGTTTGAGTCATCTAAAGCGTTGAAGAAATAAAGTTTATTGATTTGGAACTCATTTAATTGATAAATATAATGATGAAATAGGTTGAATTACAAATTTTTATAAATAAATGTTGAGTTTTAAGATAACACCAATAAAATGACAAAATAATATTCTATAAATCGGATAACAAATATAAAAATAGTAACTTGTATTTTTCTAATTTATTGTGAAACATGAACACATTGTGAGAATGAGAATAATAATAGATCCAAATATCTCACGATATTCAATTCTTTGCAACATTCGTTTCTTTTTAACACTATAAAATTCACACCCCTCAAACCTTCATTCGGCATCCCACAATCACATCCCACAAATGGCATTCAGGCGAGCCATAACTAAACGTTTAATCAATGAAACCACACCCTTAAATCGCCTCTCAATTCAAAAACCATTAAACGCCACCAAATCATACTTTCATCGCGAACCGTTAACGTCTTCGACAAATGACACCGGTTTCTTTCGCCGGTTCCTTCAACGTAGAAAAATAAATCAGTCATCAACAATGAGCCTCCCGGAACTGTTTTCATTTCCGGTTGGCGAGAAATTGAGAGAAAAACTTAACAATACTACCGGAGAACGTCTTAATTTTGACGGAATAAAAAATCCTGTTAATTCCGTTGGAGTATCTGTTAATGATGCTAAAAGGATATTGAGGGTTTCACAGTTGAATAAGGTGAGGACCTCGGTGAAAATGATCTCGGCAAACTCGATTAGTTACTCTGAGTTTGTTAGTGTTTGCATTGATGCATGTTCTAATCATGATCAAGGAGTAGAGTTTTCGAAAATGCTTGATGAAGCTGGTGATGTTATTGTGTTAGGAGACGTCGTGTTTCTTCGTCCTGATCAGGTATAAGTCATTTTCATATCCTTGCAAAATTTCAAACAATTACGTTATCTTATATGTTGCGAGTCTTTACTATTCAAAAGAATTATTGAAACGCAATTCTTTAGGGCTTTCCATTTAGAATTGTGAATATATATTTTTTGTTCATGTAACAAAGGAACAATCCTATTTGTTATAGCAACATGTACCTGGTCCTGATTTTGGAAAACCGAGAAAAAACATATATTTTTCACTCAAGATTTGTAACCATATATTTTGTGCTTTTATTTGGGTTAAAAGCGACAAATAATAACAAAGTTTCACAAGTATTCACTAAACTTACTTATATTTTTATTATCTTAATTTAACCACTTAATTCTTATGTAGTTTTTACATAAAATCATCAGATAACAATGAAGTTTTACAAGTGTTCACCTATAATCACTCGTATTTTTCATAAATAAATGTATTATATTTTTTTGAAAATGAATAGAAAAGTATGTTCTGGTTACGGTATAACTATTTTTATCAAATTTTCTTGCTATTAATCGTGAATTTCGTACACCAATAAAATTAACTAACAACGATCATATTGTTATTACAGTTGGCAAAATCAATGGAGAAATTGATATCACAATCTATAGCCACACCAAATGACCCAAGAAAACGACAACTCGAAGAATTGGAAAAGCAAAAGGCTATTATCGATCAGAAGTCATTATCCCAAGTTTGCAATGAGCTTTATGGTGGTCTCGGTTTTCTAATCATACAAACAATAGGGTTTATAAGGCTCACATATTGGGAACTTGATTGGAATGTGATGGAGCCTATATGTTTCTTTGTCACTTCTTTTCACTTTACACTTGCTTACATGTTTTTCATAAAGACATCAAAAGAGCCAACTTTTGAAGGCTACTTTCAACGTCGGTTCAAGACAAAACAGAGGAAGCTTATGGAGGTGCATAATTTTGATCTTCAAAAATATATCGAGCTTTGCAAGGTATTTTATCCTACACATCGAGATAGGGTCTCATCGTCTTTAAGTTTTGACGATTTGAGTCGTGAAGGAAGATCAAAAACAAATTTTAGTTAGATTACATAAAGGTTTGTTTAGTATGAGTTTAGTTTGGCATGTAGATTGTTGGATGTGGAGTTCTTATCTCTTCTTTTTTGAGTAATGGGACTAAACCTATGCTTTTGGTATGAAGCTTTTCAACAATTTCTAATGTATTACCTAAATATACTTGATGCATATTTGCTGTATAATATACTTGGACTACATAGCCCAATATGATTTCCTTTACGGATCTAGATGCAATATAATCTATTTAAGTGTGAAAAACATTAGCAGAGATATGCCAAAGGAAACTGTAAGCATCCAAACTTGACTGATTAGAAGATTGACATAAGATTTTGAAGAGCTATAACCTCCCAAACATAACTCACATTAATGAAACTCATTTATTACGATCTATTTATAACAAAAGCCACATACAATCAACATTGGTCAACGATTCCTGTTGACTCAAGCGTTCTTCAAACATCAGTAACCTCGATCTAAGCTGAGCAAAGGAAATCTATGACGTTAATGATTCAATTTGCAGAACAAATGTGTTATAAACTGGATTCAAGCCATGTAAAGTTTGAAGAACAAGTGTCTGATCATCTATTTTATCACCGATTGAGCGAAGTGAGTCAACTATGCGTTTTATTTGATCACAATAAGAAGTGATTGAGGAAGAAGATTGTTTGATGTTCTGAAACTGTGTTTTCAGCAATGATTTCTTAGCAAAGGCTTGTTGAAGATAAGTGTCTTCTAGTATACTCCATAGATGAATCGAAGACAAAGCATCAACAGTTAGATGCGCAATTGATGCATCTAACGTGGAACATAGACACATAATCACATAACTGTCTAATTTGATCCAGTCTTCATACTCCGTTGATGATGAATCTGGTGATACAACATTTTTATCAACAAATTTTGCTAATCCTAAGCTTTTTAAAACATTAAGTATTTGGAATTTCCATGTCAGATAGTTTTCATGATTCAATTTTACTGTAACAAAATTTGAGAGATTAGAAAGTGATAAGGTAGGTGTTGAATCTGGCATGTTTTCAGTGGTTGATTTTGATAAATTGATTGTTTGTGGTTTAAGGGATCAATTGAAGCTCTGATACCATAAAAGAATTAATAGAACTGAAGAAATAGGAAACGAAAGAAGATAGATGTAATATGCATCTAGAGATGATTGAATGAATTGATTTTCAGTATACAAGATGAATCTCTATATATAGAGATTCTGTCATGTCAAGTGTGTGACTAACTAACTGTTTGAGAAACTAACTAACTGTTAACTAACTGTGTGAGAAACTATTCTCTGTATGAATGTGTACAGTAAGCAACATATAGTTTAACAGTCAACAAAAATCAAAATAGTCAAAATAATTAAAACAATCAAATATATTTATCAAAAGTCAAAATTAGTCAATACAGTCAATGAAAGTCAAATACACTCAAATACCAATCAATAAAAGTAAAAAATAGTCAAATAAAATCAATAAAAAAAAAGTCTGATAAGATAAAAAAGTCAACACCAGTCAAACTAGTCAAACAATCAACTAAAGTCAAAATTGATTAAATGTTATTTGAGTTGTAAATTGAGTTGGTTGGGTAACCCGGCCAACTAGAGATTGTTGCCGAGTTAAGAAGTCGCAATGCTTTATCAGTTTCCTATAGTAATATATATAAAATATAAATATATAAATATATAAATATATAATTTAATTAAAAAATGGGAAAATGTTGTCTCTTAAGTATTTGTAGCAATTAGCTGCATGCACTTATCCAAACAACGACGTATGATGTATCTTGTGACATGTGATGTATGTTTTAATTAACATTGTTTTTTTATATTAAAAACGTAATAAAAACAACTCATGTTCCTTCATTCATCATCAGATTCCCCATCAACTTCAGCACCACCATTTTGCAACTCGCAATCATTAAGAGTATTCTTGTCATCAAGGTCATCAATTTTCCTCAGCAACCTCACCACCAATATTTTGCAACTCGCTATCATCAACCTTTTTCTTGTCATCAATAACGGTAATATTCAGCTTTTCCAATTCATCTATATTTGTGAAATTTGATGTGGATTTTTATTGGTATGTATAATAATAATAATAATAATATAATAATAATAATAATAATAATAATAATAATAATAATAATAATAATAATAAAGTAAGAATAATTATGTGAGATAAAAGAACGTCATTGATCAATAGCAAATTTATTTAAGAAGACATGTCATCAATCCATTTTCTATATTATATTTAAGATTATATATAAATTAAATATAAATTAATATGGAAACAGACTTACCAGACACTGTTAAATTCAGTAATACTTTCATTATTACATCTCATTTTTGTCAAAGTCATAATCCATAAGTAACTTTTTTGCCCATTAGCAACTATTTCAATTCATCTAAAGCCCGGATTCTTGTATACAGCATTCCCCTAATGTTATTTGTAACGGAAATTTAGACATCTGACTAACAGTGAAGTACTCCCTTCAGATTGTATTACCACCCATTTGGTGCATTTCTTATACGACATGACTTATTAACTTGCACCATCAAATCTTGCATTTCAGGTAGGATGTGTGGCTTCAGATCTTGAAGGACAAAGGATATGCAGTGGCGGCCGTAATTGTCTGCTCAGACTGGGGGACGCAACAATCAATAAATTTAGATTCTTTTTGTGTGTATTATAATTATTTAGTCATAAACTAAAGAGTCCTGCTTGTAGCCAGAGCAGTTTAGGTCGCTTTGTACGAATATTTGTCCTCATTGTATTATTGCTTATTGATTGATAGGTGTCACAATAGTTTCTTAGGGTATAGATGAGAGAATCCAAATAACTCCCCTTTTCTCCTTTGTTGCTCAATCAATGGCTGTATGTAATATATAATTATATTATACTACGAGTACTTAACAGACTTATGATAACTATACATTGTAGAAGCTCTTTGGTTTAAACATGTATCCCCTCAACTATTAGATAATCACAGTTTCACCTTTTAAGACAGCAATATATACATTATTTCAGACGTATGGAGAATATGAGAAACATGAAACTAATCTGAACTCTTTCCAATCATATATGATTGAAATGATCTCAATTTTTTCTATCTTCTTCATTTGATATATTAAATCATTTGTATTAATATGGCAAACGTTTGAAGCTTTTTCTAAAATATAGTTGTTCAAATCATTCTGCCTCATATTAGAGTTTCAAAAGAAAAATGGCAAGTAATACTTTACGAATCAAAACAATGTGGTACTAAAATGGCAAAACCATGAAACCCTCGCATTTCATACCTCATCCAAACAAAACGAGCACGTTACCAATGTTTCCACAGAATACTTGCTTGATCCATGGATGGCGGTCATGATATAGTATTCAAACGGCTAGAAATTTAAACCAAAAATAACAAAACAAATCACAAACTCCGGCCTCTTGAAGCCGAGTGTTAACCTTTTTCTTCTGAAATGCATGGCATTATTATCAAATGATTTTTTTATCAAATAACATATAAATATAAATCTGACCACTTCCCTTTGATCTTATACTTGCAACTCTGCGAGGCTGGAAAATACATATATATGTTAGACATTTGGGAAGGGACATTTTTGGTGTTGCTAAGTCAACGAAGACCAAAGAAAACATGATCTTATGACCTCTGTTCTATAATCTACCAAAAAAAGCTACTGTTAATACTATATTTTGATAATTCACCCAAATATTTTTCAAATTTAAGAATTTTTTTATTGTTATTTTTTTGAAAAAATATTAATAATAACAATAGAACTAACAAGATGCTATAAATTACAACTGCAACGAACCTAACTATTAAACCACATATCATTTAAGCTTTAGAGTTGATGGTAAGAATAATCTATAAATCTCATTTGCTACAATGTTACATGCAAAACCACAAATCAAATGTTTGATTCTAATGTTTTTTATTGATATCTTAACCACTTGAATTTCAAGAGTGACTTGAGAACCCACTCTATCATTGTGCATAAATGCAATTATTAGTTTTGGTTATGAATGTAAGACTACTCACAATGGAAGAAGTTTCTTCTAAATTTCTTTTGTACTATTTCAACACTTTTATAGAAAGACTGGAGCCTATTAACCGAAGAAGCTTTTTTAGAAAAACTGAAAGACCCCACCATTTATTTAATTATAACAAATACAATTTCAATTATAATTTTAAAACATAAATTAAAAAAAACACTTTCATTAAAAATAAAACATTACATTTAAAATTAAAAATACGATTCCAATAATTATCAAAAAAGTAAACTAGTAGTCTAGTCGTCCTTGTTTTCGGGTGGTGCTTGTGGTCGTCGAAAACGCGAATGATAGTCGCATTTCACTTCCTCCCTAGCTTGGTAAATCAAATCAAGATCGTGGGGTGGCAAGTTTGTTGGTACCGGCGTAGCGGGAAACTTAAATGTTTTAAACATTGTACATGTATCCGTGAACATTGTTCGTTTCTTCGCCTCCTCCGCAATCGTTTACATACTCCTTTGTTGAATTTTAGCAGATGCAATAAGTTTTTCTTTGGCTTCCTCACTCGAATAATGTGTGGAAGTAGCATCCGACGACAACGAACTTTTTTAACTTTTTCTACTTTTGCTCCGACCTTGTGGACGGCGGATCGGGTTATCGGAAAATAGATTTTGCATCGGAGTCGGAGTCGGGATCGGGATCTCTGCATCATCATTGAGATTGATCGGGACGTCAGGTTCTTGCTCCATGGGTCGTTTGTTGCCCCTAACACCATCGGTAGAAAAAAGCTTTGGATAATCCTTTAAAACAACCCATGCGTCTTCATAATTGAAGTTCTGCTTTTCTTGTTCTTTGAATAGTTTACGGGCATTCTTCATAATATCAGTGTTCCCGTTCCCGATTTCCCACATGTCTTCAAGTTTTTTGTAGATGGCGTTAAAAAACTTGACATCTCTTTGGATTTTATTCCATTTACTCGTTAGTTAATCCATTGACAGTTTAGTCTCAACTATTGAGCTGTATTGTGACATAATGGTGTGGCACAAAGAATCATGTGTTTGCGAATTCCCAACCAATGCATTATGCAACGCGTTGATCCACTCTTCCGGCAAGATTCTACTTTCTCTATCGTTCAAAAAACCTTTTTTCCTTTACCTTTATCCTTACGATCTTTAGTTGGTGCGGGTTCGGGTACGAATTCGGCTTCGTCTTCGTGTGGTGGTGTTTGGACTTGTTGAAATTGATTTTGGGATAGTGGGGTTTGGGGGTATTGGGTGAAGGATTGTTGTTGTTGTTGTTGTTGTTGTTGTTGTGACTGATGATACATATTTAAATAGAATTGGGAGCATGGGGCGTTGGGTGAGATTGAACGGGTTAACAAGAGGTATGTATAGAGTAAAACCCATTGAACTTGAGTTGGTATTGCTTTGTTGAGATGCGGAAGACGAACCTGACAGTGACGTATTGATATTTGGCAAAGGATTTTTGAGAAAGTTGTTCTACATATCGCTTGTTGTAATGGTTGAGAGTTTCGATTTTTTTTAGACATTGTTGTTGTTGTAGTTGTAGTTGAAAGAATGGAAGTTGTATGTAAATAATGGAGGTTTAATTATAGTTGTGGTTGAGAGAATGAAAGTTGTATATAAATAATAGAGGTTCTTTTGTAGTTGTGGTTGAAAAAATTGTAGTTGTAGTTGTTGTGGTGTGAAAAAGATAATGAAGTAGTGTATATATATATATATATAGAAATTTTTTTTTTTGGCCGCTCGGATAAGACCTTTTGAGTATTTTTTTTTTTTTGTACTTTTTAACTGTTGGGAGTATAAAAAAAATATTTTTTTATTTTTGCATGCGAGTCCCACCCCATTCCCGTCCTTGGAGTTCTTCATTCAAGAAGCTGAAACGGAAGATGGACATAGAGGACACTCGGAGGAAGCTCTGTGTCAACGGAAGAAGGTGAAGACGGATCGAAGATCCCTCCATTAGTATTGATCTATAGTTTTTCTAAATTGAATAAATGATTTAACTAGTTAGAGATCTCAAATCTCACACTAAACCTAAGAGATAATTTATATGATGTGATGAAATAGTAACGACTAAATTACATCAAAATTAATGTTACACTATTTATCACACTAAACTATAATATTTTCATTTCTTATTCTCTAACTAAATAACACCTTTGTTTTAAATCAGTATGATTTGAGTTATTCATATGATTTATATGGTTATAATCGGTCAAAGTTGTGGGTCTAAATTAACAAATATGTAGGTGTATATTTCGGTTGTAGCTACTAGTGTGAAAAGTCGGCAAATGTAAATAGAAGTATGTATGTAGTAACAAACTTTTGAGTATATAATACTTTTTGATGCTTTTTAAAAAATTAAAAATGACAAAAAAAAGAAAAGAGAACATAAATGCTTTAAACCTTTTTCCAGCATATGCAGGTGAAATAATCATCAAGTACGCAAATGCTACGTATATAAAAGTGCATATACAATATGTTCATTTGATAGACATGTATTTATTATTAATTACTCACACTAAAAGCAACTGAGTATTAATAAATTAATAACAATATTTAGAGTAAAGTTAGTTGGGCCGATTGCCAATTAGTATGCATTCCATGAACATGGTAGACCTGAAAGGAACAAGTTAACTATAATTGTGGTAGATCGATGTGTGCGTGTAGGGTAACTTGCTCTTTAAGATTTATATCGAAAAATTAATATAGTTTCTTTAGATAGAACTATAGATAAAAGTAGAACTCAACTTATATATTTCTTAGAGAAAAATTTATGATTGAAAAGTAGTTATAATTGTCATTTTACGCTAGGTGGTAATTGGTAATAAATAATAAACCATTAAACGCATTCACATAAAATTAAAAAACACACATCAATTTGTATATTGTGAAAGACACTAATTGATTGTATACAACAATTCGATTTGGTGTCATACTTAAACGAGTTACTATATTAAAGTTATTTTTTTATTAGGGTTGTAAAATTCAGCTAATTCGATTGAGTATTCGCTGAGTACTTGTGACACGGGGGTAGCCGAGACGAGTTGGTCTGACTCGGTATGAAAACTTGATCAAACTCGTAAAAGCTTGAAAAAAATTGGTCAAACTCGGGATTACTCGATCAAACCCGGTTAAAGTCAAACTCGATCAACATTTTAATGTGTTTTAAAATTAGAGTTCTCGGTTCAATTAAATGTTGGGTCGTTTTATTTTCTTTTGATCTCACTCTATAGTGTCATCACCAAGAGTCTTCACTCTCTAGTCTATATTTAAACATATAATCTTTTTTAAATATTTACATGTAGAAAAAATCAATCTCAATACTCCCTAAATTTGACAACCTTAATTTAGACACATGAGCTAACTTGATTTTCAAGATATTGAAAGTTCTCTACATGTAGCTCAATTTCAAAGAATAAATTGGAGCGACTACGAAGTTCAAAAAGTATATATCTTAGGTATAATTGGCACAAAGCTTTTAGGAGCTTTAGCCTTTTGTTTTCAAATTAATAAGCTCCTTATTTATAAAAGTTTCGTTTGAATAGAAGAGCTTTGAGCTTTGAATTATTTTTAAGACTCCAAAAAGCTTATAGATGAAAAGCTAATCCTACAAACTTTTAGAATTGAAAAGAGTTTTTGGTGAATAAAATTACATGATTGCCCTCGTCAATATTACAGTTTGACAATAAATGGTTTATCGGTACTAGTTATTCAAATGATTTATTGAAGTTATTTTTTTTTTATTTTTAATAATTTAATAATATTGACGTCCCTCAAAATATAAAAAATACTTAAAAAAGAAACAGTAGGCAAGTTCATGTTCCAAACGGTATGAATGAAAATTTTTATTTGTGTAACTACTAAACGAAATATATTATGTCCTAATACTTAATACATGTAATTATGAGATTAAGAGGTGATATTTGAATTATGATTGCTTTTACACTAAAATATTATTTGTTAATTTATTTTTAGTTATATTTATTATTTATTTTTATTTTGATGTCCTTTTATGTTATTTTACACTTCAAAGTTACAGCTACAGCTAGTTCGCTAAACAGTTTATAACAAATAAATTTACAACTTACAGCTACAGTCTACAACCACAACTTACATATACATCTTATAACTATAACTTACAACTATAACATACAACTATCTTACGAAACATACCTCTTCTATGGTTAGAAAGTTCTAGAAGTTTGGTTTCTAAAGCAAAAAAGGTGTCTCGTTTGGAGTTTACTAGAGAAGTTAAGTTATGAAATTTTTATTACAGACATTTAATGTGGCAGATATATTCAAACTTGGCCATATAGGAAAAGGTGTGTCGTTTGGAGTTCACTAGAGAAGTTAAGTTATGGAATTTTTATTACAAACTATTAATGTGGCAAATACATTTGAACTTAGCCATATCTATAATTACTATTAGCCTAAACCTTACCTCGTTTGCAGATTCTTGGTCTGGTCTATTGGTTCTCACTCTTTTTTCACGGTCAAACAAGCCAGAATCATTATTGATCAATGTTTACTTCCTAGTGGCTCTTTCCCAACAATCTGTAATGGATTTGTTCCTCGAATAGTTAACATATTTTTCTGGAGATGGAAAATGGATAGGCTCCCTACTAGATCTAACTTAGATCACCGGGGCATTGACATTCCTAATACCCTATGTCCCCTATGTGATGATGTTACAGAAACCGTGAACCACATTCTCACTTGCTGTATCGTGGCTTTGAACGTTTAGGTCTTCATTGGAAGATGGTGTGATGTGAACATCCCTCTTTTCCTTACACTAGACGATGTGCTTATTTGGTTGCAGAATATTCAGATTTCTAGCTCGCAAAGAATTCTTTTTCAAGCTATCGTTATGTCTACATGTTGGATAATATTGAAGTTTAGAAAAGCAACCCTTTTTGACGATAAGAAGCCTTGAAAGGATAACATCAATGACTCAATTGTTAATCATTCATTTTCTTGATTTGTAAATAGAAATAGAAAGGTTACAGCTTCTTGGACATAGTGGCTTAAAAAAACACTTCTTGCAATTTGTTTGTAATGTTGCTAGTTTCTTACTAGCTTTTATTTTATATATTTCGGTTCTCTTTTCTTGGGTGACGGCAATGCTGAAGCTCGAGTTAGAGTTTCCTTTTTGCTGTTAAAAAAAAGTCTTTTTAGTTTTTCATTCATGTTTAATAAATCCTTTGAAATCCCTAGGTTATTCGATAAACCTTTTTATGTATAAGGAGTTCAGAGAGATGTCATAACCGTCACAAGTAGCTGGGTAAATTATCTAAAACAAAGATTAATTATTGTTTAATTTTAAATTCTATAAATTAATTATCAAAATTATCAATATAGAAACTAACTATTAATTTATTTTAATTCTACTAATATTGTATATGACATGTCATATGTTATCTGAATTTCGAAGTAAGATATTATTATAATTTTGATAAAATTGAGAGTTGATTTCTATTATTGATAATTTTGATAGTTGATTTTTATATAAAATCAGTGAATAGTTCATTTTTATTTTAAATATTTTTTCTTAAATAGTTGATCACTACTTGAAGTGTAATCAAGCTCTGAACTTCTTTTATGTTCTATATCTCTTTGGTTAATTTCATTCAGTGGTAAACCTCTATTTATGCCCAGTATTTTGAAGGTGTATTTGTTGCAGTGATGAGTATTCCATCCATTTCTATTCAACCCGAGTTAAACCTATTTGTAAAAAATATCGTCATCAGTATTAAAATCCAGGCTTACGTTTAGCAAAGATGAACAACAATATTTTTGTTTTGCAGATTGAAAAAACAAAAAAAGAGGTTACATATCAATATATAACAAAGACTTAATTAGATTGAATCCAATAAAGTCATTATCTAAAAACGACAAACATGTATGGCTGAATAACATGCCTCATCTCTCAAAATGTTTTATTCTTATATATCTACTATCCGCTTGAAACGATTATTTATGTTGAGTTGTGTTACATCATCCATTACACCGAATTATTATTCATTATTCATATTCATTTGCAATAAAATGAGACCATAAGTTTTGTTTTTTTTGAAAGGCCAATTGCATTAAAAAGGAAACGTCTACCTAAACAAGAGGCTCCAAGCAAGGCCCATGATCTAATACAACTAAAAGAAAAGACAGGAGCTCAAAATAAAAATAAAAGACCAAATACAAGCTCTAGACAAAAGCTAAGGAGGCCTCTCGAGGATTTGAGCACCATTGCTGCCAATTAATATTAAGCTTAGAACACCCGTTGTTAATCCAATGCCAAGCATATCTTTGAACCCCAGGAAAGATTTTTTCCCAATTTGATTGATTGAACTGAATCTGGAGAAGCAAACACAACACGACTCCGCCACTTCCGTAAAGCCCAAATAAGCACTTGATGAGCCCCATGAAGAACTTTGTGTCCACAGTCTTGTACTACCAGAAACACTAACACGACCCAAAGCTAAGTCTCTAATGGACGAGTTTGCACGAGAACCAGTAGAACCTAAACTCCACCAATTGTTAAACTTCCGTCATACACAATTGATCTTTGGGAAATCATGGAGACAATGATCAATAGATTCATCAACAGCTTCACAAAAAGGACAAAACGTATTGATAATAACATCTCTTGAATGCAAATTTACCCATGTAGGAAGCCTGTCCACGAGCAAATGTTAACTTTCTTTGGAACCCAATTATTCCACAAGTGATGTAATTTTCAGCCAACACTTTATCTTGAACCAAATTGGAAAGAATCTTAACAGAAAACCTTCCTGAAGCCTGCAATTTTCAGCTCCAACTATCACAACTAACTGCAAAAAAGTTGAAATCACGAATAAAGTCTAATAAATTAGAAAGTTCCCCTAAAGATCCCCCCAGGAGAAGATCTCCATTCCATGAACCCACCCAAGATTCCTTGTGAAATTCTAATCTCTCGCTAAGTTTGCAAGCTTTGTTGAACTCAAGAGAATAAAGACGAGGGAAGCGATCCATGAGCCGACAACCTTCCTTGCACCGCACATCCATCCAAAACGAAGTATTATTTCCATTAGACACCCACTTGGCAAATGAAGAATTAAAAGGAATACCGAGATGAACAATCAGATTAGAGGAGGCAACAATATCCTTTTAAATGCTAAGTTTTTGACCTGAACCAATGTCACTATCAAAACCACCATTTTCACCATAAATCTTCTTAATTACCTTTACATCGAAGAGCATTATCTTCATGGAGAAATCTCCACTTTCATTTCTCGATAAGTCCAATATTGTAAGCTAAAATACCACCAATAGCGAGGCAACCCATTTGTTTGGAACAAAACACTTTGTCTTTGTCCCAATTAACCCAATAAATTCCTTTTTCCCCTCTTTAAACCCCCAAAAAAACGGCTACAAATCAATTTCATCTTGTTGATAATTTTTTCGGGACGCTAAATAAAGATAAATGTTATAAGCATAAACTACAAAGAACCGACTTTACAAGAGTAAGTCTCCCTCTTATAGAAACCCGCTAAGAAACCCGTTTGAAACCCGTTTGATTAGGGATGATGACACTAGAAATAAATTTAGCCAATCTTAGAGCCAAGACTTTAGAAAGATACAACCAATCAAACTAATAGGTCGATCATGATTATTTTATTTAACAAAACTACAGCTTGTGTTATTATTTTCAATAGTGATCCTTTATAGTGTCCATCAAAGATTATATCACCATAATTTGTATTTTGTATGCTAATAAATTCAAAACCGAAATGACAATACTACAAGTCATACTTTGTCATTTATCATTCATGATTCGTGATAATGATGAAAAATCATATTTTAATACATCCAGCCGAATTTAAACGAACACAAAATTGAAATTAATTTATTGTTAATGAATTAATAATGACCCATGATCATCTTCCAATCATGAAATCAACTTATTAACTGGCACTATTAGATAATTTAAGTAATGAATGAACGGAATAACTAAGCGCATCCCTTAATAAACTTAAGTATATAAATAAGCAAGTGGATTTTATG
Source organism: Logfia minima (assembly GCA_963921325.1). NCBI lineage: Eukaryota > Viridiplantae > Streptophyta > Magnoliopsida > Asterales > Asteraceae > Logfia > Logfia minima. The sequence continues at coordinate 24,788,556 of OY992774.1, read as the reverse complement.
AATGATGTTGCCACCCTTGCTTTATCCTAGAAGATCTAATAAATGCTTACAAGTTTAGGGCATTCCATAATAAAATACGGTCATGATGTTAGACTAAAGTACCTTTTGATTTAATTTTGAGTGTTGATAAATCAACTATGGATTACTCAAAATATTCTAGATAATTTAATTTGTATGTGACCTAATTTATGTTTTACACCTTTCTTCTCTTGTCCTCTTTTCTTAGTTAGGCTAAAAAAAGTACAAGATAGTTGAACTATAATTAGCTAAACAAAATATCAAATATGGATTATGGTATTATATTACATTATATTATAATTTGGATTAAGAGAGAAGTGTAATTTTTAAAAGAATGTAAAAGTAAACACTTTAACTATTATATTTACTGATAAGTATTTGAGCAAATACTAATATTCACTTAATGCAATATTTATCAATTATTTTATAGGTAAAGAAGACACTTATGTTGTAGATTTGAAGTGTTAAAGAAGTTATTATTTCTCCTAAAATCATCAACTTAATATAAGAAAATGAATGTTACCAAATAGACTTTATCCTATGATAACAAGTAATAGGAAAAGGAGAAAGAAACAAAATATGTGCTAGACGAATAAAAAAATATTTGATATGATGTCACGTTAGGCGCCTCTCATTTTCCTTGAATCCTTCTCTAAAATCACAGACATACACACACACACTTTCACAACGAACATTACAGTACAATTCTTCTGAAAGTAACACAATAAATTTGCATTCAATTTTGTCAGAGAAATCATTTTTTTGTTCTTTTTAATCTGCATTCCAAGAAAGAATAAGTCCACAATTTACAATAAGTTTTTTTTATTAATATTATACTCCTATTATATTATTGTGTTTTCAATATTCAAATTTCATTCTACTGCTCATAAAATCATAAAAACAGCTCACAACCACAAACCCAATTCTAAATAATGCCACAAATTTTGGGTCTTTTCACGGCTATCTGGAAGTGGTTGTTGCCGGAGATTTGATGAACCGATGACTTTTCCGGCGTCCGTACAATTAATTTCATGGAGTTCAAGATTTGTTACAATTATATTAGTATTGTTACCAGATGCATTGTTTTTCCGAGAAAGAAGTTAAGGACTGAGCTAATAGTTCTTCAGGTAAAAATATTTGTTACTGAAATACTTAATTAAATCTTTATGAATTTTGCTCGTCATCTTTTGTATGAAAAGATTGAAGCTTTTGGAGTCTTTAATGTAACTGTCAATTGGGTTTTCTCATTTTCAATTAATTAGTAGGAAAAACTGAAGCTTTTCTTAAAATCTTTAATTACATCTGGGCTGTAATGTTTCATTTAATTTGACAAAATATCAGTATCAGGATTGTGTGTAGAGTGAGATTAGGGTTTTTATGTCATGGAAAATGCTAAATTTATACCCCCTTTTAGGCACGTCTTGAAAGTTTGTAAATTTGGTAAAGATTTCTGAATTGTTTATAAGTACAAGTCACATCGAGTATAATGGGTGTATACTTCTGTTTAAGACAAGTCAAATTTTTATGCCTAAAACATTATTAATGTTCACTTAAAGTTGTTACAAACCAGTAATAACACGGTAATAACACGGGTTTGCTTGTTCTTTACAGCTTCTTTTAATATTAGTATTTTTCGACATTGGACAAGCAACATTTGGGGATAAACAGTTACGGTCACGAAGATTGGAAAATAATGGTGAAAATATTCAATCGCATTCATGCATTCATGATCAAATAATTGAGCAAAGAAAGAAGAGACCAGGACACAAGGTATTTTCAGTTATGCCACAGGTTTACCACGGGTCTGGTACCTCAAATTATCTTCATCGCAGGGGACGAGAATTATTGGGAACTTTTAAATCTTCGAGTTTTTTGAAGGATGGAAAGTTACCAATAAGAATTTATCTAAACTATGATGCTGTGGGTCATTCGCCTGATAGGGATTGTAGGAAGGTTGGAGATATAGTTAAGGTGAGTTTACTCCAGGAGTTTGCTTAATTACAATTAAGTTGTTTGAGTTGAATTCATTATTTGATTTTTATTCAGCTAGGTGAGCCTCCAGCAGCTTCTGATTTGGGTAGGCTCTCGTGTAATCCTTACAATGGTCCTCTGATTTTTGGTGACTGCTGGTATAATTGCACTTTGGATGATATAACTGGGGAGGACAAAAGGCGCCGCCTTCGGAAGGTCGTTCATAATTTTTTGTTTTCAGTTAATTTTATATGTTTGCCCTAAAATGTGATCCTTTAAGAGTTACGTTTAAGTTTATTATTAACTTGATACTAGGTAGAACGAAATTTATGGTAGATAAGAATTACCCAAAGGCCATTTTTTGTTGCACGTTTGATTACAACATTCGATTTTGAGTATCACTATTACAAGTTGCAATAATCAGTTTTTAATGTTTGGAATTTTTTACATATATTTCAAAAAGCAGGCTTTAGGACAGACGGCAGAATGGTTCAAGAGAGCCTTGGCTGTAGAACGTGTAAGAGGAAACCTGAGGTTAAGTGGTTACTCTGCTTGTGGGCAAGATGGTGGTGTTCAGCTTCCACGTGAATACGTAGAAGGTAACTTAATAGACTGTTATCAACTTAAAATACTCATGTCATTTGCTTTCTACTAGAGGTGGCAAAATGGGCTTGTCAAGTGGGTTGAGTGATGTGAATAGGTAACATTACGCATGGGTCAGGTCAGGTTGGGTTCACCCGAAACACTTTGTTCTCTTGATATTATAGATAATTAGTGTGTTTAATTTGATTGGAAAACCTATGTTATTTCAATAATAATGTAATCTTTTATAGATAGTTAGTGTGTTAAATATAATCTTTTGATTGGAAAACCTATAATAATATAAACTTGATTTAGGAGGCTGTATGCTTCGACCCATTTTACCTGTTTCTTCTTCATCTATTTTTATTCTTATTTAATTTACCTGTTTGACTTGCTAGTGAGAGATAATATATAACCCGAATCAGCTCATTTCATAAGTAAGTAGGTTGAGCTTGCCTTTATACTATATAACCATTGTATGTTCTCTGTATCTTTGTAGAGGGTGTTGTTGATGCAGACTTGGTTCTTTTGGTGACTACAAGACCCACAACAGGCAACACCCTGGCATGGGCAGTAGCATGTGAACGTGATCAATGGGGTCGTGCAATCGCTGGTAGTTTGTCTGGTTTCTGGCCCATGATGCTCATTGCAAAATAGATTTCAGTTTTTTTAATCCATTTTTCTTGGGTTTGCAGGACATGTGAATGTTGCTCCTCGTCACTTGACAGCAGAAGCAGAAACATTACTTTCGGCTACCCTCATACATGAAGTGAGTGTGCTTTTCATTGTTAAATATTTGAGGATTTTAAAATGTTTTCTGACAAGTTTGGAGTTTTCAGGTGATTCACGTTCTTGGGTTTGACCCTCATGCCTTCACACATTTTAGAGATGAGAGAAAAAGACGACATAGTCAGGTATAGTGGTGAAATTTGCTTAAAAATAAATAAATTGTGTTTGCTACGACATAGAGGTCATTTAGTTTTATGATGCATTGTTATAAAAGTAAATAAAAAGTTTATTGGGTTATAAATTTTTTAACCATGATTTTCTTGTTTATTTAGGTGACTAAACGAACTATGGATGATAAGCTTGGAAGGATGGTAACTCGTGTGGTTCTTCCACGTGTTGTCATGCATTCACGCTATCATTACGGGGTACACCTTACCTATGTTTTTTTTTTTTGCTAGATTAAGTAGAAAGTGAAACCACACATAATGAAGATACCACACTTAGAGGTGGAAAATTTTGACCCATTTAATTGTGAGTGGGACAATTTGGGTTGTGTTTATCTCAAACGGCTTAACTATTTTCTTCAGGCAAAAGGGGAACGGGTCAAAGGGGTTGAAATTCACCCAAAGCATATTGTTGATGAATACAACTTGTTGAGACATTTTTATTCTAAGATTTACATTATTCCTGTAATAATATTGTTTTTGTAACAATATCTAAGAACTAGATATTTACTATAATTTGTTTAAAATGGAGAAAAAGTGTTTGCTAATCAATCTAACTTGACCCAGCCCGTCTTTTTAAGCTAAACCTGTTTTGACCCTTTACCCAATCTGCCTGACCCACCCATCTTGCACCTAAGGGAAGTTAGTAGAAACAACATAACCTTTATAAGTTATGCATTGTTAGGCATTTTCCGAGAATTTCACTGGTCTGGAGTTGGAAGATGGTGGAGGGCGTGGAACGTCAGGTTTGTGAATATTTTATCACCCACATGATTAACATTATGCATACCTAGAAACCCAGTTCAATAAACAGGAAGCAGAAAAAAAGAATATCGGGTTCATGAGATAATTCCACAATCGACAACATTTGATGAGTAAAATGTTTGAATATGGATCAGGATCTCACTGGGAAAAGAGACTATTAATGAACGAAATAATGACGGGTTCGGTTGATACAAGATCTGTAGTTTCAAAAATGACACTTGCTTTACTAGAAGATAGTGGTTGGTATCAAGCTAATTATAGCATGGCAGACCGACTTGATTGGGGCCGCAACCAAGGGACTGAGTTTGTTACTGCCCGTTGCAACAACTGGAAAGGGGCATATCATTGCAACACGACTCAATTTTCGGGGTGTACATATAACAGGGAGGCTGAGGGTTATTGTCCAATCGTAAATTATAGTGGGGACCTTCCTCAATGGGCCCGTTATTTTCCTCAGGCTAACAAAGGTCAGATCTTTAGATGTCATTAAGTAAATGTCATGATTTAATTAGTGGTGACAAAAATGGATGGGTTGGGTGATGGGTCAAAATTTTACACAGGTCCAAATGGGTTGGGTTCCTCTGCGCGCATAATTATGTTTGTCCAATTTCTGCTTTTTTTAGAAGGTATATTTTTTTTAAATATAAGGATCTAAATGTTTAGTCGATCACTTTAGGAGGTCTTAGCATTTGAGAGCACAGTGGGGGGCTTTTACCTGCTTTCTATGTAGCACATTCTTAAGTTTTTGTTTGTTTGACTTGTTGGAAAAAAATACGACCCAAATTGACCCTGTTATTAGTAAAAACAGGGTGGAAATTGCAACCACTAAATTTGATCCTGAAATGTTGAATTACCGATTCTTGGTGAATGCAGGTGGACAATCAACGTTGGCTGATTACTGCACCTATTTTGTAGCTTATTCTGATGGTTCATGTATAGACACTAACAGTGCACGGATGCCTGACAGAATGTTGGGGGAAGTTCGTGGAAGTAACTCAAGGTGAAAACTGTAATATAATTATAGAACGTCTATAGGTTTACCATAACATTTTTAAATGTTTATATCATGTTCGTTTACTTTTATTTTCGTAGGTGTATGGCCTCTTCGTTAGTACGTAACGGGTTCGTTAGGGGTTCTATGACCCAAGGAAATGGTTGTTACCAACATAGATGCATCAACATGACTTTGGAGGTGTGTTCTTGATGTTTATGTAAAATCATTTATGTAATTTCTGCTTCATCTTTACATATGATGTGTCCCCTTCGGTGAACCATTTTAAAAGAATTTTGAATGTTGTTTCTATAGGTTGCTGTTGATGGCATTTGGAAAGCGTGTCCCGAAGCTGGTGGACCTGTTCAATTTCCTGGATTTAATGGTAATTTTGTTCGCAAAGTAGATAAATTTTATTACAACTTTTCTTTGTTGATTCTCAAGCTTTTCTTTTGCAACCACAGGTGAACTTATCTGCCCATCATATCATGAACTTTGTAGTGTAAGTTCTCTTCTCATGTCTCAACGGTGCCCCAATTCGTGCAATTCAAATGGGGATTGTGTTAATGGAAAGTGTGTTTGCTTTCTTGGGTTTGATGGTCATGATTGTAGCAAGCGTAAGATCTTATTGCCTTTTTATACGCTAAAATAGTGGTCTATTATCGTTAAGTTTTTTGATAATTGTATCATATTCAGGGTCTTGCCCTAGCAATTGTAGTGCACATGGAAAGTGCCTCAAGAACGGTATTTGTGAATGCTCAAATGGATTCACTGGGATTGATTGCTCGACTGGTCAGTTTAAACTTGCTTGCTTTCTTATTTATTTATTTAAAAAAAATTAGTTCAACAATTACTTGCTGATCGGATTATTTTGGATGATTTGCAGCGGTTTGTGATGAACAATGCAGCCTTCATGGCGGGGTGTGTGATAACGGCGTGTGTGAATTTCGGTGCTCTGACTATGCAGGCTACACATGTCGAAACAGTTCTTTAGTTCTTGATAATCTTTCAATTTGCAAAGATGTTTTAATTAATGATGATGGTGGGCAACACTGTGCACCAAGTGAATCAAGCATTTTGAGGCATTTGGAAGATGTTGTGGTGATGCCCAATTATCACCGCTTGTACCCCAGTGGTGCTAGAAAGATTCTCAATATGTTTATAGGCAGAAACTGTGATAAAGCAGCCAAACGACTAGCATGTTGGGTAAGATGCTTTTTTCCCATATGGGTTTCTTGTGTATCTTCCACCTTTTAGTTATTACATAAAAAAGATCATCTTACCCTAACAAGCCTGCAATAAGACGTTCATTTTCCTATTGGTTTTCTGATAGTCTTTAATAAAGTTCCAAACTTTCATTGTTATTATGGTGGTAAATTTGCATAACTTGTGTCAATATCGTGGAATGTAACAGATATCAATACAGAAGTGCGAGAAAGATGGTAACAACAGATTAAGAGTGTGTTATTCAGCATGTCAAGCGTATAATCTGGCATGTGGTGCATCACTAGATTGTTCGGACCAAACACTTTTCAGTGACAAAGGTCTATGCACAGGTTCGGGTGAGATGGAGTCATGGTTTTGAAGCATCAGCAGACAACAAGTGTAAATTATAGAGCAGTTTTTTCTTCTTTTTCCACCCACTCTGAGTTTTTATTTTTCTAGGTTTATTGTAAAGGAAAAGTCAGCACAAAGTGCCCTGGCTTTCAAGAATTTTCAAGGATGTAGAAATTACTCAACATTGTTGTTAAAAGAAATAAACCCAAAAAAAGAAAGAATTCAGTGGGGTTTTGTTCAGTGAAAAAGAGATCTTTATGTTCTATGTTTCCAGGTTTTTAGTTATATCAATTCTAATACATATATCTATCTTAAATCAATGGTTAATTACTTAAGATTAGTCAGCATGGATTAGAGAGTATGCAGATTCCTTCATAGGACAATAAAGTTGGGATATTGAATTTGCAAATAAGCTTATAAAAATTTCTAAACCAAATCCCACTTGGTCAAAATCAATGGCAAAGCTTATAAACAGAAGTTATAATAACAAGACACTGCAAGAATAATACTATTGGCCGGTGGATAATTTCATTTTTTTACAAAATTAATAATTAATAAATAAATTTTATGAGAAATTGTGCAAATAAAATACTTAAAGTAGCAATAAGACAATATTAAATAATAAAAATATAACAAGTACCAATTTCAGACTGAAATCTAACATAAACTAATCAGAAGGTATCCATTGATCCTTGTTTCAAAAACTAGATTCATCTGACAACTAAAAACACAAATCTCCAATCTCAATAATATTTTTTAAAATTCAAATCAAAATTCCCTATTAAAATCCACCACTATTACTTGGACAAAATGTAATCAAGTAGTCCGACCCGGAACAAGTAAAAGTACTTGACGCATCATCATACGCATAACTATACGCACTCGGACAAGCTGCTTTAAACATAACCGAAAATTGCGTCGGTGCACACGTGGTAGGCGTTGCATGCTCGCCGGTACAACAAAACTCCGGTATATTGAACGCATCGCACGCGCTTTTACACGCCACTACCGCACCGTTTCCGTCCACCAATCGTAACTCCGCCGGACAATTAGCATTCAAATCCGCAATACATCCGGCGTACTGACAGTCACCGGCGCCGCCGGTAGGTTTGATTCCAATACCGACGTTATAACCGTCAACGAGGCTGACGTCATAAAAATCCTTATCGCTGTTACTAATACCACCAGCGATTGTGAATTCTGCTAATGACACCGGTGGTGCACCACCGCCGTTGCATTTGAGGGTGCTACCGCAATCGCCTGTCTCGCACTTTCCGTTACCGAATTCGTCGAATGTGCAACCGGTTCGGGCCCAAAACCGGCCGGACCAGCCCGGCGTAGCCGGAAATTGAACACTAGCGCCTGGTGACAGTGAGAAACCGCCTTCTCCTAACACCATTCCGGCATTGCCACAAAGTGTTCCTGGCCAAACTGTATAGCTACAACTGTTTTGTAACGTAAACACCGTAGCTGTGACGTCATCACCTGCAAATCACACGATTTAAATTCAGTTCGAGCTATACTTTAACGTAAATTCGGTTCGGTTATTATTATACGTTACTTATAGTATCGTAACTATAATGAAATTAAAAACCTAATTGTGTTACGAGAAGATGCTTGAATCAATAATGTCAATGAAGTTAAAATTTATAAACCTAATTATGTATTTATGTTACGAACATCAGTTTGCATTGATCTTTCGCGGATATTGGTTCAAATTACGAAGCTATATGATCAATGATTAATGATGAATTTTAATTGATAACAGGTGTGTATAAAACATGATTAACGATCAGAATGCGTAAACTAGCAAAAATATGAAGTCAAAGCGATTGATAATTGATATTAGCAGGTGATTAACAAATTTTAAGTAGTAATGGTGAAATAAATAGGTGCATTATAATGTATAAAAGACGAATTAAACAGTAGAAATTGAAACAGAGTAATGAAATGGAGATATTGAATACCTGAAAGGAAGATAGTGAAAACAAGAAGAAGATAGAAGCTGGTTCTCATAATGATTTCCATTGAAGAAGATGATGAAGTAGCAGTGATACACGAAAATATTGTGTATATATTTATATGTGTGTTAGAAGGATAGTGGGAGAGTGGGGGGTTTGTAGTTAGGTTTGTGACAGTTAATTATAATTATTTGGTCTAATTTTTTTAAACTTGAAAACAATAAAAATGATTATAGTTAAATCTTGAGTGGGGCCAAATTGGTGATCAACTAAAATGACTCGTGCCTGGTTGAGTTTTGTTTTGGGTTCATGAAGTTAAATTGGTGCAATTAACAAGATCAACATGTAAAGATTGAGAAAGGGAGGTTAGAATGGTGTGGAGCTCATGGCATTGGTCATACAAAAATTTTTGTCAATTATGAACTTTTCAGTTTTTTAATTTTCACTGTTAGGTTTCGCTAAAAGTTTTAATTAGATTCGAAATGACATATTATCATAAGTACATAATTGAAATGGCTTTTTTTTTTTTTGGAAACTGCAAACTTATATTATCATAAAACCTTATACAAAAGATAATATAAATATGCTACCCTTACTACTAGAAGATGTAACTTTAAGGGAGCAAACCACAAAACAAAAACTAGTTTAGGACAAAACCAAACAAAAAACTACCACAACACCACCAAAACCTCTTAGGACCACCAACAAAAAACAAATCCCAACACAATAGCATCACAAAGAGAGCACAGATGTCTTTGCAAACCCCGAAAAAATTCGAAACAAACAACCAACATATTCATAGCCCATTAAAATTATCATCCAGATTGCTCTTTCTAAGCATTCCAAGATATCTTCATATTTTTCTCTCTAGTCGAAAACCACCCATAAGACCGACTTTGTATCTCTTTAAATAAATCTGGGAACACCTCATCTCTAGACTTGAACACCTTATTATCTCTATGAATCCAAATCATATATAAAGAAGACCAAACACAAGCACGCCACACACCAATTTTTTCTTTTGAAAAATTTCCTAAACCTTCAAATTTTAACAACTCCTCAACTGAGCCGACATCTACACGATCCATCCCCCACCAATGAAACACCTTTATCCTTAACTCTTTTATAAACTTACAATTCAAAAAACAATGCTCAATAGATTCAATCTCCTCTTCACAACAAGGACATAGAACACTATCCAAATCAATACCCATTTTATGAACCGGAATCCTACCATTCTTAAGCCTCCATATAAAAACACAAACCTTCTTTGGAACCACCCTACACCACTCTGTTTGCTCTCTCCTATGCACCTCCCCAAGAGTTTTACTATCCACCAAATTTCTCAACTCCCTTACGGAAAACCGACCCTGCTTACCCAACACCCATTTCCAAGCATCCCCTAATTCCTTCTTTAAAACACAATTATCCAAAACCCTACATAACTCCTCAAACTCACTCAATGCCCTCCCTCTAATTTCCCTTCTCCAATCCCACCTCCATATCTAATTATTATCCTCCCAAACCCCTTTCTCCCCAACTTTAATTTCTTTATTCATCTCCAATTGAAACAAACGACTATATCTATCCATAAGAATCTCTCCTTCACCACCCTCCACCCATTTCTCTTTCCAAAATGACGTGTCCATCCCATTATTAATCTCTGTACTTATTAGTTTAATAATTGAAATGGCTTTAGACTAGGAGAATGTGAAGCGCCTCTTAAGAGTTGTGGCTACTAGTCTCAATGAGGCTGTGAACTTGTAACTTTTTTCTTCATATATTAAGTAAATCATTACTCTACGATCATCCTATGATATTCAGAAATTTGGAGCTTAGATTTGTTTACAATTGTAATTTACCAACTCACACGTTAGAACATCTAGAGTGGAGGCGTTTTTGTTACTATTTTTTGTCGAGAACATCGTCGAACCACGTACCTCTACTCCAGGACAACGTTCTCGAATGGCGCCCGGTGCACAATGCTTTTTTATATATTTTTTAACGGTTATATTACCGTTTAAATAAAAAAAAGTTTGAAAAAAACACAACTATGTGACCGTTTTTTTAAACCTTATTTTCGATCTATAAAATCACACTTCAAATACAATTTTAAACACATCAAAATACTCATTCGCATCTTCAAACACACTTCAAAAACTCTATAATTCACAATAATGTCTTCCAATTCTTCTTCCGACGACAAAACAACGTTGAAGGTTCTCATGCTAGCTCGTAATAATCGTTATGAAGTATTAATTCCTCAAGAAGAAGCCGGGGAAGTCGAAAGTTTCAAACATTCACGTACACGTCGTTACATATATTGTGATGGGGAGGGTGCACATGAAACGTTAATGAACAATTACTTTGGCGAAAAATCGAAATACCCCTATTGTGATGGGGAGGGTGCACATGAAACGCTAAAACACTATAGTTTCAAACATTCACGTACACGTAGTATTTCAAATGTCGCTTCCGTATGAGAGAACGATTATTCCTCCTAATTGTTGAAGGTATAATTAGTTACTCTATCGAACCTATACCCAATTATTTTCTATATTTTCAACAACGAACCGAAGTATTTGGTGTTCCGGGTTTTAGCACTATTCAAAAAGTGACGTCTGCCCTACGCCAATTGGCATACGTCACAACACTGTATGCATTTGACGAATATTTGCAAATGTCAGAAAGAACGTCACGTGAAACATTACAAAATTTTACAAGGTTCATAATTGACTTATATGCAAGTGCTTACATGAGAGAACCAACCGAGGAAGACATTCATCGGTTGTATGCAGAACATGAAAAGATTCATAGTTTTTCGGGAATGCTTGGAAACATATATTGTATACATTGTGCTTGGATAAAATGGCCAAATGCATAAAAATGGCTATGCACAATAGGCGATCACAGATATCAGACGATCATGCTTGAAATGGTAAGCATATTATAACTAATTTCTAATAAACTCCAAACTAAATACTAATTATTAAGCGCTAAAAACAATAGTGTTTTAGCAAAGAAATAGTATAAACACTAAATTAAGCGCAACAACGTATAGTAAAGTATCTAACACTAAAAATAAGTGTTAACGATGGTAAATTCCAACTGTTAGCTGACCAATATGAATAAGCTAAATCCATAACAAGAAATGAACAGGCTAATCAAACGGGTTTTACCTAATTTGCCTCATAACTAGTTACATCATCTTACATTAAGGAAACCTAATGTGAAGCTCATTTTGGTGGTCTCGAAACGTATACTATGTCAAGTTCTAAAGTTTACTACAAGCCACCGATACACTCATACAAGAAGGAAAAACTGAGCATAAACAATGTATGTTATCAAATAGGCTCAAATTTCCTCACGAAATGAATATTAAGGTATAAATGTGTTAGGCTATGCAACCAATTAGAAAAATATTACTATTAACACTACTCATAATGAAAGAATGACTCTAAACTTTTCAACGCCACATCATTTTTTAACTATTAACACGAATATATTTATATTTTTAAAACACAATAATAATAATAATAATAATAATAATAATAATAATAATAATAATAATAATAATAATAATAATAAGTACGTTACATTTGTTAGTCTCAATTATTACTTATGAACTAAGTGATATGGAGTTACAATGTATAGTTTGAATTGTATAGGGGAGGAGTGAGTACAATTTAATACTTAATTGTGTATTTAAAATTTTAGTTAGATTATTAATACGTTTAAAACACTTATTCAATTTAATTTAAAGAGTACAAGAAACAATTACTGAAATAGTGAATTTATTTATCACATATTACACCAAGTATTGAATACATAATAATCTAGCCAAAACTTAGATTAATTCAATGCAATGCAAATTACAAGTTACTGTAGCACTCGCTGGGAGAATAGAATAATCCAGCCTAAGCTGAAACTATTATTCACTGACTCAAAATTGCACTTAGAACAAACTTCATCACTAACAAACAAGTAATAGATGCAAATCGGTAGATGTCTAAGTAAAATATGTCACTCTATTTAATATACATGATATTTCCCGTAAATATCTATTTAATTTTAGGAAAATAGAATGACACGTGTAAATATGTGATTGTCTTCCTTCTAACTGACAAACGGTTAAGAAGGAATATTATGTGATCCCCTTTTGATCATGCATTGTGTTGATTTTTCACCAATCACAATCAAGCTTGATGTCGCACATACCATCAATTTTACTCTGAAGGTTGTTGATGCAATATTAATCAGAGACCTCAAACTAATGAGTTGTAACTTGAACAGTGCTTTATTCTTTTACTACTGAAGTCACTAGAGGATTAATAAGCTTCCCCGCTCACTGCGAGCTAAAATGCTCTTATAGAGTGACTTGATTTGTCATCTTACAGTGACTACCTTTTATTCTTCAGCAGCGGCTGATATGTTTATTAATTGCATATATAAACACCAGGGCACAAATTATAGATAGTTGAGATTATCTAATTAGCAGTATCTTCTTCTTCTGTAATGAGAGTTAGTCATTATCTTGAATAGCGGTGACTAGGTTGACCAATGATCAATGACTCAACTTATGGTTTAAAGGTTTTGACTTCATCATTTCCAATGATGTACTCCATTGACTAAGTTAGTCAATGATCAGTGACCCAACAACATTAATAATAAAAATTATATTAATTAAAAAAAAGTACGTTACATTTATATTTTTAATTCTAAAAACCATCGTTTGAATTTTGGAAGAAACCCACTTATGATTTGATAAAAAAAAAAGTGTTTGAATTATATAGGTCTTATGTATATATGGTTGATGTAGTTAAAAAGTACGTAATAATTGTGTGTGAAAAAGTGATAATTGTATGTATATATAGGGTGTTTGAGATTGAAAAAAAAAGTGTTAAAAAAGTTATGTTTTTTCAAAAAAAAATTGGCCGTTACACGTAGCTATTTGAACATTTGAGCCCACGCATTACCGTTCTAGCTCCGTCAGCAAGAAGTGGAACTACATGAAAGCTTTCTTTATTTTTATAGATAATCAATTCATTTTCAAATATAGTTGGGAGACTTTACCAAGAGATGGGTAAAAAATGGAAAGAATCGGAACATAGGAATAACTCTCTACAAGAACAAAGTCAAAAGAAAACCACCTCAAAACAGAATCACACCTATCGGAAGAAAGGGAGAAAGGCCATTCTTGCCCAAAGATGGAAAACCGTCACTACCATACTAACTGATCTTAATCACTCGTTACGAGTTTCAATTTAGTTCTTAACAGAATGTGTGTGTTTAGATAATTTAGAAACACATTTTATTAACATGATCGTTTTATGTAAGATTTGAAGAACTACTTATTAATAATCATAATAAAAAAAAACTAATACAAAACAGGAAATGCGACCATTTTTCCTAAGGATTAATAGAATTGTTCGATCGAAATTAGCCTCAAACGTACGCATACGAATATAATATCGACAATGTAAGGCAATAGGATAACATTTTTCATGTGTGGTTGCTGCTTGAATACCATTTTCGGCAAACTTAACATTCCATTTATAACTTCCATCTGTGCAATGAATCGGAAAGTGCACCTTTTTACCATCTTTTATTTGTGAAGGAACCTTTACAACCTCAAAAGTAAAAGGTGTTGTGGTTTTGTTGCAACGTTCAGACGTGTGATGATAACACCACCATAAGTATTCTTTCTGCTTCTCTTGATATGTTTAACAACAGAAAACCTTTAAAATAGAGAGTTGTAAACTTAAATTCACAAATGTGAAGGTTTTCTTGGTCAATCAAATAGTTTATTTTCTAGTATTCACTTCATTTTTAAATTTTACTCTCTTCATTCTAATTTATTATCCAGCGTATTATATTTATTTGTCCTAAAAAAATTGTTCACTTGTAAAAAATAATTATAAAAAATCATTAAATTTTTAATTATATCCTTATTCATTATTCTCACTGACTCATTTCTTAAATATTTTAAGTCAAAATTGTCTTGAGTATAATGACAGAAGTGACATTTACCCACTCTATTCTAATTTTTTTTCTTTTTGTTGAGAGACAATATAATTAAGATGGAGAGGGTATTTTCTAAGAACCATTTGTTATACCGGTCCATTCAATATACTTGTTCATTTTTCTATTTTGGTCGTAATTGTTCATCTACTAATTAGTGAAGTTAGTAAATATGAAGTTTTGTTCATCAATGGTGTAATTGTTTTACTTTTAAAAATGACACGTATATAGTACATAATTAAATTGAAATAGATGGAATATCTTTTTCACATGAAAGTCTTGAGTTTATAATAGTATGAGTCGCCACTATGAGACTTTAGGTATGATTTTGTTGTGGGATTAAAATTGACGGGTGGGCTTCCTTTACCGGACCTTACCTTTATGGGCTTTTAGGCCTACTTATATCGGTAAATATGTAAGAGTAAATAAGTTATTGGATACTAAGAAAAATACTTAAAAAGAATATCCCATTTAAATCTATATAAAAGAATTACAAAAAACTACTATTAAGAAGAAAATGCAATTTGCGTTTTGCATGGTCGGCTGTGTTTGGGCTCGATACCTAGACGTGTGCTTGTGAGCGCGATCGTGACTGACCGCTTTCGGAATCGTAATTCTTTTTAGTGAAAATTGACTTTCCTTATTTGTTTTAGGTATGATTTTTGAGATTTTTAAATTTTATACAGATAATATGACCATAAGATAAGATGATATTGCTGGTTGCGTGTTTTTGTGAGTAATTTTCAAATAAAATATCTTATTTGAAAAGGACAGTTTGGTTTAGATTTTATTAGATTTTCTGGATTTTGTTCGGATAGAAATATTTCATCAGTTTTTTTCAAATTAAGAGATGAGCAGATCAACATACTACTGATTACAACAGCTAAAACATTTTATTAAATATGGATATAAAAATATTATAACAACAATAGAATACAATAACTGAAATACTAGCAAATATCCTAAAACTACATGAGTGTATTGTTTAAAACGTG
This sequence comes from Logfia minima, assembly GCA_963921325.1. NCBI lineage: Eukaryota > Viridiplantae > Streptophyta > Magnoliopsida > Asterales > Asteraceae > Logfia > Logfia minima. The sequence continues at coordinate 24,772,742 of OY992774.1, read as the reverse complement.
CTCATCGATGGGAGTAAATGATGTGTGTATGAAGGACCAGTATCAAAGGAGAAACGACGAAATGATTTAGTGAGCAACATGTCATAGGGCAAAGGATTATTGGTGTAGGTAATGACATGTTCCATTATTGACGTTACTATAACATCAAACTGAATTCCAATAAACCATGAAGGCCTCAATGGCTTAGACAAGATGTGACTATGTGGATTGACAAGAGATATTATGATGAACAATATCAAACATTGTTCTCATCGCTGGTTTAAGATCAAGCACTTCAATAATGCCACAAAACTTATATCTACTTCTACTACTTTGAATACAAATATCATCAATAATTTGATTGGGATCAATGATTATAAGATTAATGTATCCTAGCACTTTTTGCGGGCAATAAAATTGAATTCCTCTCCAAGAAAGTTCAATGTACAAAGTGAAATTTGAAAGGTCAACTGAATGGATTGACCATTTACCTTGAATCCAACGGTTTTGAAACGATGGTAAAAAAGCAAGCGTTTACAGAATTCATGAATACAGTTTGGAAATATTCGTTTATGAAGGTTGAGTAGATTATCCAATGATCTTTCCTCGAATCTACGAATAACGGGAGTTGAAATGATGTTGGAGTAGTCGATGATTCTTCCTTCTTCAATTTCTCTTTTGAATGTTTGAATTTCACTAGAAATTGGGCCTGAGATATATATGCTACTAGTGAACTTGAAAGAGAAAAAAAGTTTAAACTATTTAGTGATGAAAGAGATGATGAAGTTTGTGTGAATATGCAGATGGTTGGAAGTGGATGAAACAAAATCGTTTTAAGCTAATAAAATCTTATCTGATAAAATCTAATAAAATCTTATTCGAAGAATTATCTAACGGAACACGCAAACGCAACCAAGGACCCCGCAACTTTGCGGGTTGGTTGTTACTATAAATAACTAAGATCTTATCCAAAAAACTTTAAAAAATATGATCAAATCTTATCCAAAGGAACACGCAAAATGCAACCAAGGACCCGCAACTCTGTGGGTTCCGTGTTCTTATGGATAAAATGCTTTATCTAAAAAATCCAGTTCATATGAGATTCAATTAGATTTTCTGGATTTTTTCGGATATAACTATTTCTTTTAAAATCATTTCAATTCATCAGCTTTTTTCACAAAAAAATCTCATTATCTCTAAAACACTCTCATTACCGAATTTCATATTTATTTTGATGTAATCGTGATTTTGTTGAAGATCTTCAAGGCACGAAACTAATTCAATTTTGTTGATATACTATTTATTCTGATTTCTTAAGTAAAATGAGTCAAGTAAATGAATAGTTTAAGGTTTATGTTTGTTTTAGAGGTCATTTTTAATCTATCAACAACGTGTCAATGTATATGTCAATAGATTGCACAAAAGTTATTTTAAAACTTCCCACAACACTAGAAAAACCAATTTCATACAAAGCTTTGTTAAAAACAATTTTAAGAAAATCGGGATTACCACTTGATAGTGATATTCATATGAAATATAAAGTGGATCATCTTGTCATAGATTAACTGATGACATTGATGATCTTGAGGAATTTTTGACTTATGCAATTAGTAATGCTCCCATAGAATTAAACATTGTTAATACTATAAGAAAATGTTTTGGGTATGTGTAGCAATCAACCTAACAGTACCGGTAGTGGTGGTTTTCAACAACTACAAACTTATAAATACAACCAACCACCTCAAAATCAACAATACCAAATGAATCCTCAATATCAAATTATGTTTCCTTTTCCACCATCATATTATCCATCATATCCACAGTATAATTACTAGACCGCTCAACAATACCCACATCAAAACAACCAAGACCACATTTTAGGGTAGAAAAAGTAACCAAGGATGTTGCTTGCGACTTATCATTTTCACAGGGCACCTATGATATTCATGATTATTCGACTTATCATGCGGAGGATCCACATGTTGAAAATTATGGGGAAAAAGTTTAATCCACAAAAGGCATTTGACCATCTGTATGAAAATGATATTGTTTCTAACGATGAGGAAGAGACAGATGAGGAGGAGGATGAAACTGACAACCCACTACAACAACCAAAAAACCAAGAAGATAAATTTTGAAATATGCCACAACTTTTATCAGAAAATGATAAAGACAGTATAAAACGATCGGTTACCATGTATGAACTCTCTTACGGAGTAAAATTTGGACAAGTTTTTGAAAGTAAAAAGGATTTGAAGTTTCAGTTGGAAACCAAGTGTCTTAAGAGGGTTTTACAACTAGGTTAAAGCATTTAGACAAGTCTCCGTATGTTGTACTATGTGCCTTGGCTAATTTTTCTTGAAAATTAACTTCATGCAAAATTCAGCATACTGAGAAGTTCCAAGTTAGGGAACTTGTTGACGTTCACACATGCTCTCTTTCTAAGCTTCAAGCAAATAACTGTCATGTAACCAAGAGAGTGCTTGGTCACATAGTAAAATAGTTGATGACCAAGGAAGTTCGTGTATATAGAGCCAACAAAATACAACTTGACATGACTACTCGTTCTGGAATCAACCTTCCATACAACAAGTTTGAACGGCAAAGTGTTATGTCATAGAGTTGTTGAGAGGTAGTCCAAAAAAATCAATTCAACTCGTTCCCTTTATTTACACAACCTGAAGCTGACAAACTCTACGAGTATTACAAATGTGCTCACAGATGAGGAAGATAGATTGGCAATGTGTTACATGTCCATTACTGCAGTGGTAAGTAACTATATTTTATTTCAATGTTCCACACATACATATTATACTACAATTGATATAATTTATATATTTATTGTTCTTTCATATACGTACGTTTGTTAACCATACACGCCCAATGATTATCATAGATGGGGCATATTTGAAGGGTGCTTACTTGGGGACTAACTTAATTGTCGTAGCTATGGATGACAACAATGACATCTTGCCTCTAGCCTACGGAGTCGAGCATGAGAGATGACCAATCATTAGAAGTGGCTCTTGGGAAACTTTCGCTTCAATTTTCACTAAAAAACTACGATCCCGGAAGCGATAAGTCAGGTCTCCCTCACGAGCGCGCGTCCAGACCATGAGCTTGGACACGACTGACCATACAAAATCGCGTTTTGCGGCCGGATAATATTTTTTGCAAAAAAAGGTTTCTAGCATAAATTTAAATGAGATACTTTTTTGAAGTGTTTTTGTTAATTTCTCATAAATTATCCATGTCTTGATTTATATTCATAAATAGGCAAGTGACCTTCGGTTATACAATGAGAAATAAAAGACGCGTATTGACTATTGAGACATAGCATATAAGTATCATATAAAACCACCCAAAATATAGTTTAGATATTTAAAGAAATATATTATTAGAAAAAAGTGTATTTGACATTTTTTAGGTTTCTTTTGAAATTATTACTTTTCATTCCATTTCATGTTTGAATGGACCAGAGAACTGCTATTCCTCCTGAAATAAAAACCTAAAAAATGATATGAATGTTTCAAATTTCAATGTACTGAATCAACAATGCGTATAAGCATCAACGAGATGGAATTAAAAAGTTTTGTGTAATAGAACTGATGCAACAAAAGAAAGTCACGATATGCTAAAAGCAATAGGTTAGACACCACGATTACAAAACAAAAATAAAAACATCATAAAGAAGTCCCATAGTATAAAGAACAGAAGGTATTCACTGAATTATAGGTCAGCTCAACCCATCGACTTTACAATTAGCAAAATTTAAAAATGTACATATATCACTTTTTACAAGAATTTAATCTTTAACAAATCAATCATCTTCCTTGAGTTCTCTTGCAGATAAAACTTCACCTGCTTCTAAGACGATTTCTTTCCAGAAAACAATCCCTTTGCATATTTAAGAATTGGTGTCGGCCGAAAATTGTAGGCAGTAGCACAAGAAAGGTATACAGAAGACAGAACAACGTATATTTTGAACCAAATGGATGAGAAAATCGAAAGATATGCAAATATAAAAGTAACAGCAATAACTACTATGCAATTTAGCAAGCATCTGGTTGTTGAAAGATCTCCTTCTATTCCTTGGTTAGGAAAATGGCCTTGAGCGATGAAATCTGAAAGCAATTGATCTTTGAGACGAAATGTATCTAATAACCAAGTGTTACACTTGCTTTCTGAAGATGGGATGTCTTCAAGAGAAATGCGTCGAATGTGAACATGAACTTCTGAAGGTTCCACACCAAAAACGTTGTCCATGAAAGTTGGGCACCGGTTCTTGTATGCTATTGTCACATCATACACTGGAATTAACAAAAGACAAGAAGATGTAAGAACATATAAACCATAGTAATCATTTTGTAATGTTTGGATAAACATATTTGACTTATAATTTAGGGGTCAAATAATAAGTTTCGTATCAGCTGCAACAAAACTAGTTATTTCACAATTAGTTTTGTATTTGATAAATTCGATTGGATACAAATAGATGTCTTACCTGCATCGAGGGAGCCCCTTAAGATTTCCACACAAGAATAGAAACCTCTTGTTTTAGGAAGCAGCACATTCTTGAGTATAGGTAATCCATTTTCTGCAGCAAACTGTTGACTTTTTATGCACTTCTGTTCTCTGCATATAGAGTGCAGACAAGTTATCAACAAGGGCGTAACTAGAATAGAGACAGTTATTTTCAATACACAACCAATAAAGAATTTTGGGCAAGAATGTACCACACAAATGGAAGACACAAATCGGAAAAAAAGAAAAAAAAAAAAAAAAGGAAAAAAAAAAAAGAAAGAAAAGAAAACAACAACAAAAATTGAGGTGGAAGTATGTTATGCAATACATAAAGATAAAAGCGGATGTTGAGTAATTACGTAAAATCAGTTCCCTCAGGGAAAACAGCAAGCCATAACGCGTCCAATGGATCGGTAAAAGTTGAGAGCATTTTGCGCATGATGGTTTCATCTACTTCCCACTTTCTCTCCACTGAAATAAACTCAAATACATGAAAGGCCCAACCAAATATCGGTAACTTCATCAAGCTGCTTTTAAGGACATATTTGATGGATCCTATACTACCCTTTCTCAAAGCAAGATCCCATAGATACATCCAATCAACTTCTGTTCGGTGATTAGCAATAATTAGTACACGTTCTCTTTCCGGAACAGATTCTCCAGAAAATATCACTTTCGTCTTGTTAATCTTTTCAAACAAGAACGGCCACATAGCTAACCATAGACCAAAAAGGAAGGACGCAGCCTTCCTGCTATAATGTAGACTAAATAGGCGTAGAAAAACTGCAATGACAGGACTAAAATAGACCATAAACATGAAGGCAGTAGAAAGGTACACGATTAAGCATGCCAGACCCCTTACAAGCCGTAGTGGAGTTAAAGGGTAGTGTTTTAATCCACCCTTTGTGTCTGAATTTAGGGGCTGGCAAGCTTCCATCTTTCTCGAGTTATTAAGTAAGTTCAAAATGTCCCACTTTTTGCGGCTGCAGCTCTTAAGTATACAATGATCTTAGAGTTTGGGCAGATCTACATGCCCAAAACAGAACTACACTATGACAAAAATCTCATCGGGCATAGCAGCAAATTCAGACGGGAGCTTAATTTCTCTGTTAACAAATAAAGCAGCTCTCAGTCAATTATAATAATCATAAATCAAAGTCATAGGGACTAAAACTCGTTAGTCACACTCAAAGCCATGATATGACCTAGCCTTTTGATCATACATGCCCTGATAGAATTTATATCTTGAAAATAGTACTAATGAAAACTTGTTTAAAAAAGAAGAAATCAACAAAGGAGTAAAAATCCAAGCAAGTACTACTCCTCAACATGTTTGTACCGTAAAGAAATAGCAAGAAACCTACTACATTACAAAATACTCCTCGGTAAGGATTTAGATTCCAAATGTGAACTTTCGTAGTCAAAATAATTAGCACTAATTTTCAAAAAAATATAAGCTCCAGATTTCAGCTACCAACTTCAGTTATAATCTGCCAGCAACAACTACCAACTAGTTTTGCCAAAACATACCCTATGTAAACCTTTGCATATGAAGAGGCTCGAGTACTACCATGGGATAATTAAAACTTAAGCATTCATACTACTACCACTAGGACTTCAACTACCATTCTGAATGGGGGTCCTAGCCTGATTTGAAAGATGAGAATTATTTGCAACCGAAAATTAGTTGAGACTACTTGATATGACCATCAAACGATGTATTATCCAAGCTAACTTAAGATGTCGTCCTCGCATTGCTATTGCTATTTATAGATATATAGAAGTACTAACCTACCTTCCTTTGAAGTACCCACATACTACACCACTAAAAAAAATCACTTGTTTCTATTTCTATTATTACACATAACAATATCTCAACTTATTGAAAATTTGAAATACTTACAAAGTAACAATCTTTCACAATTTTCTCATCATGGTCCCTCGATCCTCAAATCTATATTTATAATTCTCTCTCTATATATATATACAGTTATACAAAAATTCAAGGGTTCTTAAATTGAAGATAAACATCCTTAATTCCAACAATAAAGAAGCAAAAAATCATAATTGATAACATAAAAGCAAAGATTTTTACATCATATGTTTCACTAAAGTTAACAGATTAGAGATAACAAGGGAGAAAAAAGTAAATCTATATAATTGACAAAGAAAGAAGAATATAAAGATCTAAAATATTTAAGGATAAACAAATCACAAAACAAAAAAGTTTTAGACTTCTACATATATGTGTATCAGGGCGGCAATTAGCAATACATACCGAATTGATTTCAAGGGTAAAAGCTGATAAATTTTGTATGGAGAATATTGTGTGTTGTGTACCTTGTATTTTTTTATGAAAATGGCGGATGATTCGGATTAAGTTTAATCGAGAGTCAAATCTTTTGTTCTGTGTTTTGTGGGAGGGAGACAACACAACAGCTCCCATTCAAGACTAAGTTACAAATTGGTCCTTATACTATTGACAACCTTACAACTATCAACCCTTGGTTTTTGACTATGCACACTTCTCGTCCTTCTATTGATTTTTTTTCTTTCCTATTCTTACCAATTTGATCTTTATATTAATACTCTGTTAAAACTGTAGAAGCTGGACAATTTTTTGTTTAACAAAATTCAAAATTTCAATTTCAATTTCAATTTTTGATTCACTTTTATTTAAAATAAAAAGTTTATAACCAAATCATTGATCTACCTCTTGCGACAATATGTTTGAAAGAACAAATTTAACTGATAAAAAAGTCTGAGTCTATAAATCATACCACTATCTATTTTAGACATCTCGAATATATGAAATCGAGTTATTTGGCTCTAAACTATATTTAATGTATTTTCAATTTCTTAGAGTATATAGTTTTAGTTGATATTGGACTAATTTTTTGATTTAAGTAATTCTTTTAATTTTGTAAAAAACTTTTGATGAGAGAATTTTTAAAAGTAACAAAGCCGACAATTAAAAAGTTAGTTGCATAAAAAGTGCGTGTAAAGGAATATTTTAGGGACCATTTTTATAAATTACTTTCTCATGGTTCCAAGGTGCACAACAAACAAAGTAACAAACAAACCACAACCAATGAAAATAAAAGTTCTATCCTTTTTTTTTTTGTTCAGAAATACAAAAGGGGGGAAATCTGATATGGGTGAGTTATAATCCCGTGTACTTGTCGTACGCGAAAAGACTTGAAAGTCATTTCTTCACTAAACGGCAAAAGTTTCAATGTATTACATGGAATTGTAGACCCTCACATTCCTTAACTCCTTAATTAACACCTAATGAGCTTCTTAACAACCGGATTTTGAAGTTAGGTTAGATACTTGAATGCAACCAACGAACCCAACTTGATCTAAACTTTTATTTTGTATTAGAATAAGGTCGCTAAGATTTAGAGCATGCCTTGTGGATCAATATCCACAGTCCACGTCGACGCCAATTGGTATCCCAAGGTGTCCTCAAAGTGGTGACGTTGGGGTCGACTTAGGCGTTCACAAATGTTCATCCTAAAGTTGATGATTTACTTTTCTTTTTATGTTTGATGTATTATTGCAAAAGCATAATGTAAGATATTTTAGTGTGTGTATATATATATATATTAGTAAAAGTGATTAGTAGTGGTTGATAGTAAAATAAAATAAGGGATAATCACAAATTTGATCCATTGACCAAGTCTAATTAACAAAATAATCCTTTGACCAAGACATTTACCAAACTACTCCACTTTTGATCGACAAAGCTTCGATCATTGCGATCGACAAGTATCAAATGCTTTCACAATGAAAAGAAAATAATAATAATAAGTAGATCGAAAGGGCCCTACGTCGATCACCAATCACATTCTGACACGTCATCATGCATGATTGAAGCTTTGTCGATCATGTCGATCAAGCTTGATCGAAATTTTCAATCATGTCGATCGTGCATGATTGAAGCTTTGTCGATCATGTCGATCAAGCTTGATCGAAATTTTCAATCATGTCGATCGTGCATGATGACGTGTCAGAATGTGATTGGTGATCGACGTAGGCCCCTTTCGATCTCATTATTATTATTATTTTCTTTTCATTGTTAAAGCATTTGACTAAGCTTAATTTCGAATTTTACTTGTCGATCAAAGTGATCGAAGCTTTGTCGATCAAAGGTGGAGTAGTTTGGTAAATGTGTTAGTCAAAGGATTACTTTGTTAATTAGATTTGGTCAATGGATTAAATTTGTGATTATCCCATAAAATAATAGAGAATTATTTATTTATATGAAAAAAAAGATAATATAATTCTGAGGCGGCGAAATTCATGAAAATCATGTAAGTAACCATAGTGTCTGCCGCTATTTATAATCTGCAAACTTGAATTATCAAATTTAGACTCAAGAGAAAGTTGATTGTTGTTATTAGTAAATCGTCATCTCATCTCAATTTAGTGAAAATTCTATATGATGAAAGCATAACAATATCCATGATATTTGTAGTTCCATAGCACATAATGCATATATAGTTGTTAGGTGCTATACGCTTCAATTGTCCTTATGAATTTTAACAAATAAGTAAAGTTCATTCACACACAACTATAACCTAAATGTATCAAGATGATGAACCAGAATAGCACACAGATCCCCCTAACAATATTATGAGATAATAATAAAAATAAAAGATAAAAAAGTCTTTTATATTTAGAGTTTGTTTGACAAACGAACTTATCGGAGTTTATGAAAACTTAAATTATATTTTAATAAGTTTAAGAAAGAAATTTAAGAGCTTATTGAAAAATTAAGTTTTAGAATTTTTTTTTAATTAAAATAGCTTTTAAAAATAAATTTTAAGCTTATAAAATAAGAAATTATCCCTTATACATATCATGTATTTTGTATCTTTTTATTTCAATTCACATTTTTAAGTTCTAATTAATCTGTTATACACTTAAAAAAAAAAATCTTTTTTTAAATTTATACTCCAGCTTGATTTTTGTGAGAATCACATGTTCACATTACATTTATCTTTCTATTCTAATAACACTAACTAGAGGTGGGCAAAACCGGTTTGGGCCCAAACCGAAACCGGTTTTCAAACCGAACCGGTTTGGGTCAACGCCGGTCAAAACCGGTTTGACAAAAACCGGATCGGATTGAAACCGGTTTCAATCCTAAAAAACCCAAACCGCCCAAACCGGTTTAGGAATCGGTTTCAAACCGGTTTCAAACCGGATCAAGATCGGTTTCCCAAAAACCGGTTTGGGAGAAACCGGTTTGGCCCAAACTTGCAGGCTATCCGCCGGATAGGTCAAGGCTATCCAGCGGATAGGCCTTTTCTGTTGAAAAAAAAACTCTTCCACTGGGCTATCCGCCGGATAGGTAAGGGTATCCGCCGGATAGCGGCACCCTGGTGCGTATTAACAGCCCAAAACCCCCCATTTTCTTAAAAAAAAAAACACACACACCTCTTTTTTTCTCTCTAGTCGACTTCAATCTTGTTTTTGGCGATTTTTCCCCTGATTCCATCCACATTTGCTTGGGTTTTTCATCTTCAAATCATAGGTATGATTACTACTACGATACGTTTAATAGATTTCTTGATTTTGAAACTTTTATTGATGATGAATTGTGATGAATTAGGCTTTTAATCATTAGGGTTATGTTGTATTATGTTTGTAATAGTTAATTGATACTTGATTATCAAGTTTCACGGTTTAATTTGTTCTAATTAGGGTTTATAACCGTTTTGTGATAATTAGGGTTTATAACACAATTTGGGGGTTTTGTTCAAAACTTGTTTGTGATGGTTAATTTGAGTTGTAGTTGTATATAATTGGTTGAATTGCTTGATTTTGAAATTACACGGTTGAATTTGTTGTAATTACATTGTTTAATTATATATATAATGTTTAATTGGATTTGTAATTGTATAATTGGTTTATGGTAATTGGTAATTGTATATATGAGAACGTATGGATTTGTAATTGTATAAATTGGTTTATGGTAATTGAATTGTAATTGTATAATTGTATAATTGTATAATTGTATAATTGAATTGAACGTATGGATCTTAATATGTGCTATTGGTAATTTGAATGTATAGATATGTGCTCGGTTTGTATTTTTGTTTTAATGAGTTTAGGTTTGATAAATGTTATATTTTTGCAGACATGGCGCCAAAGAAGTCACGAAAACGTGGGGAACCATCTACAAGCCACAATGAGGAGGCAACGGAAGTGTATGACCTTCCGGTGCCAGCAATAATAAGAAATCACCAATTTTTAAAGTTTAATAATCGGCATTATAGTTCAAGAGAAAAAGCTGAGTTTAAGTCGATGTTGGACATCAACATCAACAAAACAATTCAATGTGCTGATGTTGTGGATTGGGCTGTTCTTGATCAAATAAGTGCAAGACAGTCTAATACTACCGGTTCCGAAGAAATTAGAAACATTTTGCGGATGGAGTATCGGTTAGCTGATGGTAGGTTATGTTTTACCTCGAGAGCTTGGTCGAGGTTATTTAGTATTCGGGAGTATATATATCGGGAGGCAACTCTCGAGTTTTTCAGCACTTACTTGTTTGATGATGTCAATACGGATGTCGAGGCACGTACCATTCGGTTCCAATTGTGTGGGGTGCCTCGAGAGATGAGTGTGTCCGAATTTGCTTTGGCTTTAGGTTTGTATACTCCGGAGGAGGTACGTATGGATTATTATATAGATCACTTGTTTAATGGGATTCGGCAACCACAAGATTGTGATCTACCGGCTCTTTGGAATCAGATTTCGTCGTATCCGTGGACATCTAAGCCTAAGTCTTCTACACAGCTTTATGATCCAGTGATGAGAGTTATTCACCGGATGATTTCTACATCTCTCACCTGTCGGAAAGAAAGCCCAGAGAAAGTCACCCAAACAGATTTGTATTATCTTGGGTGTATCGTGAATAGAGGGTTGGTGAATGTTTCGGGTTGTCTTGCCCGGTCTTTGTGGAATATGGCTCGCGCGTCACGCCGAACTAGTAGCATCACTGGCGGGCAGTATGTGACCCGTTTGGCCCGCTACTTTGGTAACCAAACAGGATTGGCAACGTGCATGATTGTGCAACCAGAAATGCGGTTATTGGGTGTGAATTGGTTTAGGCATTGTCGGTTGGTAGATGGAACTATAAACCTACAATGGGCTCCGTGGGTATATAATCATGATCAAGAGGAACAAGATGATGATGATCAAGAGGAGGAGGAGGCACCTGCCTAACATGCCGGCCCTGCCCAACAGGCCGGCCCGGCACCATCTTTATCTCTTGACCAACGTTTTGATTATTTTGAGAATAAATTCGATAATTTTCAAAGTACTGTTGAAAACCAGTTTAATTGGCAACGAGACATGATGGAATCGCTTTTCGGGCATATGGGTATTGATTACTCGGCTACTAATGCTCGTTATGGATATGGACCAGGATCATCTTCTCAACATCCGGACGAACGGCAGTGATTAACTTATTTTTATTATTGTTTGTTTTTGGTAGTTTGTTGTCTTTGTTTGACTTTCATTGACTCTCATTGACTTTGGTTGACTATGTTGACTTTGGTAGACTCTCATTGACTTTGGTTGACTCTCATTGACTTTGTTTGACTATGGTTGACTCTCATTGACTTTGGTTGACTATGTTGACTTTGGTTGACTCTCATTGACTATCATTGACTTTGGTTGACTTTCATTGACTATGGTTGACTTTCATTGACTATGGTTGACTTAGAAGTATAATTGACAAATTACTAAGAAATGTTAAGCACTAAATTTGCAAAAATATAAGATTTCTCAAAGTGATTTTACATAATACAATAATAAAATTTTAAATATGTTACAAAGTATCCTTGACTAATCGTCGGTATGAAAGTTGTGTAACTCTTCTTGATAAGTAAGCTCTTGTGCGGTAAGTGGTACCGACATGCCCATTGCTATCTCTTCCTCATGTATCTCTTGTTCAACCTTTTCCAATTCTCCTTCGAGCGGTGAAATGTTTTGTATCCGTTCAATCCCATCTAGATAGTCTTTTAAACAAATGCATACTTCCACCGACAAAGGGGTGAGTTTTGTTCTTCTTGGTGAAATTACCCGACCACTAACCGAAAAAGCGGACTCCGAAGCAACCGTAGAAGCTTGAACGGTTAATAGGTCACGTGCCATAGCCGCTAATATTGGAAATTGGGATTCATGATCTCTCCACCAACCCAACACATCCAACTTCCCAAACTCTTGAACCGACATAAACATTATAAAGTTGGATTTTGTATATCTTGAAAGTTCGCTACTAGGAACGGTTCCTCGGGCTCTTTTCGAAGCATCATTTATCAATGTGTTGTATAATATTATGTCATCATTGTTGGTGTGCGAACTTGAACCACTTGCGCTTTCATTCCTTATAAACTCTTGAACGGGTGTGGAATCCCCATACTTCGTAGCATAAACATCAAACAAACTTGCAAAAAAATCGTTAAATGTATTTATTTCATTGTCCGCCCAAGCCGGCTTGATAGCCGTCAAACCCAAATCATTTGCAATGTTGGTTAGTAAAGTTTCAACTCCATTAACGTTTAAAACGGGGTTTAAAGCGGCGGCACAACTTATAACCGGAGGCATATTTTTAAAATATTTTACTAATTTTTCCTTCATCGGTTGTACCATATTTTCAAATATTTCGCCTTTCATTTCAAAAGCGCTTAATTTTTGACACATTAACCATATTTGTCTTAATACTAAAGGACTAGTCGGATAATAAACACCCGACAATAAAGTGGTTGCTTCTTTAAAAACTACAAGCATATCGGTTAGAACTTGGATAGTATACCAACTTGATTCGGGAAAAGGTGTAACAAATCTATTACGGTCCGCAAGCAAGTCATGGAACAACCTTAAGGTGTCCTTTTGTCTTAAGGCACTTTCAAACATGTTACAAGTCGAATTCCATCTAGTAGGTACGTCCCAATTGGGACCTAACCAAAGTGCATTCGAATCAACACAAAATTTCATGTATCTATGGTATCTAGCGTTTGAAGAACTAAAAATATCACGTAGCATTTGTTTAAAAGCTTCTTTTATTTGTGCAATAAAACTAAGTCCATCTTGCACAACCAAGTTAATGATATGTGCAACACATCGACTATGAAAAAATGCACCTTCGCAAGCCGGTTTGTATTTTAGTTTTAGTTGATTAACGGCGGCGGTGTTATTGGATGCATTATCAAAAGATATTGAAAATACTTTTCCTTCCAATTTAAAACTCTTAATCACGTAATCTAAAATTTGATATGAATTTTCGCCGGTATGCGGATATCCAAATAATTCAAACGCAATCGTACGCTTCATCATTTGCCACGTTTTGGGATTAACCCAATGAGAGGTAACGCAAAGGTACGAATCCGGTGAACCATGTGGAGCCGTCCAAACATCACAAGTTAAATTTACACCGGTTTCTAAAGATTGAAAACCTAAAATCATTTCATCTTTAGCGATTTTCCACATTTTAATTACATCTCGTCTAAGAGTCGAACGACTTACATTGTTATAACGAGGTTGGAGAGTTTCTTGGATGAGTCGAGTCAACCGAGGATTATCAAAGTGGTCAAATGGCAAGCTTTCTTGAATCACGAACTTCGCCATTCTATCCCGCACCTTAGAGGCTTCGTATTGCCACGTTGTACCATCATTCGCCATTGTTGATTGACTACGCCCCACTCCATATTTCACCGCTTTACAATACGTGTTTGCATGATTTTTCAAAGTAGTATTGCCGGTTTCTTTGAAAAATGCCCCAACTTTCTTGCACCGAGCTTTTCTAATACCGTTCGACATTTCACACAAGTCGTAATTGCACCAAACCGCCGGGTTTCTTTTTGTTTCTATTATAAAAACAACCGTAGCATTGCTAGATGACTCTCCAACACCGACGGAAGATTGTGATTGCCCACATGATGATGCCATTGTGTTAATAAGTATAAATTTGAGAATTAAAACTAAAAGTGGAGTGTTGAGACTTGAGTTTGAGTGTATACAATTATAGATTGCAATTTGAGAATTGAGAGTATATGCTTATATTAAGAGTGTTGTAAGTTGTGAGTAAACATCAATATCACATTTACATATATAGTGATTTTTCTGGAGGTTTGGCTCCACAAAGAGTCCAAAAAAACGGCCAAAAATGGGGATAGCCGTTTGAGAAAACGGCTAGTTTTCTGTGCAGAGATTTCTGCAGAAAGCAACTATCCGGCGGATAGGGTAGGCTATCCGGCGGATAGCTTCAATTACAACGGCTACTTGGCAACAGAAAAGGCCTATCCGCCGGATAGCCTTAACCTATCCGCCGGATAGGTCAATCCGGTTTCAATCCTGTTTCATCCGGTTTGAGACCGGTTTCAAACCAAACCGGTTTCAAACCGGTTTTTGAACCTAAAAACTCAAACCGGTCCAATCCGGTCGGACCAGATTCAAACCGATCCGGTTTGGTCAAAACCGGTTTTGACCAAACCAGTTTCCGGTTTGAAAACCGGTTTCGGATCAGAAACCGGTTTTTTTGCCCAGCTCTAACACTAACCTATTAGTAGATACTTACCCTATATGGCTATATCAATATAGTAGCCCAAAAAAATAGGCCCAAACCATATTTAAAATTGTATTTTAGACACAAGTTGAATGGCTTGAGATTGTTGCTGGAAAGATGATACTCTAAATCAAGTGTGTATATGTAGAGAAGCAACGGCCTCTGATTGCATATGTTTTTGTTGATGCATTCTTTAAGAAAATAGTATACACAACTAATAGCACCTAATATTGGATGTTGTTTGTTTAAGCATTGACCGTGTTTAAATAAGAAAGTTAAAATGTTAGAAATACAAATATAAAATCTTATGTAACTGATAATCGATTAACAACACCTAATTTTTTAACAATCAACACAATAGTACCATCATAGTCATGAACAATAAAACAATATCAAACACATCAAAATTACCAATGATGACCGTGTTCAATGATAAAAAATTATTAAAACGTACAAAAAGGTCAAAAACTTCATAAGACTTCAAGTCGAGATTTTGTAAAGTCAAACTCGGCTTGTTACGTGTGTTAGCTCATTTTACTTGAATTTGGGTCGTTTAAAGCTTCAATCAAGTTTGACTTTAATCACTCTATAAACCAACAGCCAAACTAGGTTGCAACTTGCAAAAATTATAACTTACGTTTAAAAATTGTTCAAGTCAAAACCTGAGAGCTACATACGTCCATGTAACTAATCTACGCACCGATAAAAGGCAATTTGGTTTGTCAAATTTTCACTAATAATCCGAAAACTCATGAGCTATAAACTGTTTGGTTTAATAGGTTAGGTTTGGGATTATACATCTAGTATATTCTTTCACATCGGACTATATTTTATTTCATGTTCTAATCATGGTTCTTATAATGTTCTAAACGGGATGTTTGAAATTTTTTGTTTGAACATTTAAATGTTTATTTGTTATTTTTATAGCTTGAAATTGTTTGTTTAAACATTTATATGTTTTGTTTGTTATTTTTATAGTAGATAAGTAAATTTAGACACTCTTTTACAATTTATTTATCTAACAGATGAATAGGAATGCGTCATTGAGGATGTAATTGATTACCCAAGCCCCAATTCCATTGTACCCACCTCCCCATACTTGTAAAAACAACATCTCACAATGACAGATCAAATTGAAACCTAATATTATCTTAATGTTAGCCACCAATGGAAATGATACCGTTGGTAATCCAATTCCATCCAAAATCGGTATCCGTAGACAACCGAGTAAGTAAACGTAGTGAAACAATCGCAGGTACTTGAAATGATCGCCAAAATGCTAACCAAGGAAAGGACATCACCATCGGTATTGAATTAGTTAAAAGTTGGAACAACGAAAGCCTACGATGTCATAAATTAAATGGTAACAAAAAAAGGGTTTATTGATTCGTGATGCGTTTAAGTTTCACGTTTTTATATTGTATGAGGTTAACTTTGGAATTTTCTATTGTATGAGGTAAACCTTCTAAACTTCTCTATTTTATGTAATATTTCCTTTTTTGGTTATCCCAGAAAATGAAAGTTTCCCTTTTTGTCTAGGCCAAAAAAGTCAACTCAACATACAATAGAGAGTATTTGAAAGTTTACTTCATACAATAGAAAATTTCAAAGTTTACCCTATACAATATAAAAACGTGAAAGTTAAACGCATTACGAATCAATAAACCAAAAAAATAAAAGGTTCGGATCACGGGAAGATAACGTGATAGGTAAAAATTATTCGACCAAAAGAATACGGGTTCATATGGGCGTGTCCCAAGTGGGAAACGAAGGAGCCATTGTAGTGGGGTTTTGTTACGACCCCAAAACCAACGGATATCCCTGATCTTTGCAGCAGCGACGGCCAGGGAGTATAACCGCCGAGATTACAGCCATGGCCAAGTTGTGAACGGCGGGGACAAGGCCGAGTGGGACCGGGGGGAATGGTGGCGGTGTAATACAAAGGATGATGGTTGAGGATGAGAAAGCATTGTGTGGAATTAAGATGAAAATAAGGGGTCGATGTAGAAATGAGAAGTTTTTTTTGTAGATGTACAAGTGAGAATTTTTTTTTTTTTTGCCTAAAAGAAAATGAAGTTTGACTATTTGGTCGTATATATATGTATTTATGAAATGAAATCATAATCATGATGTTTTAGATTTGTACTCCACTCAGTTTCTTTTCATGTGTCATATATATATCAATATTTTCCTTAGAGAAACTTAACGATTAAATTCAATATTCATTTGTTTATCACTTAATTTATTTATTACTTATGTTATATACTAGTATACTACTAATTTTAATTTAAGTGTTACCTTTGAATATACTACATTAAAAACCATATAACTCAAAATTATAATAAGAAGTCAAACACAATTTTGTAAATCTTAAAATATATATCAATCGGTAAAATACTTGACAACCACCGTCAATCACCACCATCATTGATCTCATGTACATTTGTAATCAAGCAATTAAACATCATTATATGCATATATAATGTCAAAATAAAATGATACTAAATAAGAGTAATTAGGTTATCTCGTGTTAAGATACAAATGCTTTTGGACTTTTTATTTTCTAAAAGAAAATATAAACTTATTTTGATGCTAACCACACACATTTTATTAGTTTTGGCAATCGTTGAACGAACAATTATGTAATTGAAGATTCAACTCGATGTTGCTAGACTAAAATCCCTTCAATCGATAGTTACACATAATATTATGTAAAAAATATATAAACGTCTAACAAATACCAGTCACTAAACAACTTCCACAAATATCTATGATTAAATACTAGCAAGCATGATCTATTATAACACACGAATAAAGTAATATGTGCCTAATACGTTTATACTTAAGATGACTCTCTTAATCTTAATTATGATATTTACCATTTAATCATTTATTTAAGTCTGGATTGACGTTAGATTAAAATCGACTAAAGTTGATTCGTACTAATCAACTAAGAAAATTATCATATGAAATAATATGTACATGATATTGCATTACTATTTTAGTATCACTTGTTAGATATAAAAAACAAATATATGATTTTTTTGTCATCTATTTACTTTTTTTCCAAATCTTCGTCATGTTGTCCTTATGTACTTGTCAATAGAGATGCACATCTCAACCAGTTTCCCATTTCTAAACAAGAACCGGTTTGGTTCAAACTGGTTTGAGTGAAATCAGTTTGACCAATTTGAAATCCTACAGTTTGAAACTGGTTTGAATCGGTTTGGATTAATCTCGGACCAAACTGGTTTCAAACCGAACTGGTTTGAGTCAAAACTGATTTTGACCGGAATTAATCCAAATAAATTTAATTTAAAATCGATTCGGTTTGAGTTATGAATCTGGTCTGTGCACCTCTACTCTACTTGTCAAGGTACACAAGTAGTTAAATTCACCTTGATATATGAATTTAAATAATTTGATCATTAGTCTGTGAGCTATGAGTTGTTTATTTTTTGTTTATAGCAACAGACTATAGGGATAGTTTTGTTACTTTTAATAACTCAAGAGGTCTCATTGTGTAAATTATATAACTTACATGTTAATCGGATCCAAAGTTCGGTTAACCAAATCTTACAAATCGAACCAAATAAAACCCGGATTTCAACGGACTTCTGTCGTCGCCGATAAACAAATTGCCGGCGGTATCATTCTCTCAAAATGTTTAACAACGGTATATCGATTCCGGTAGCGGAAGATTATCCCGATGACTTCTCCGGAAAAACACGGTCACGACCACGGCGAAAACGCCGGAAATCCGAGTTTAGAGGCAGAAGTGAATTCGCTAATCGAATATGCAAGCAGTTGACAAAATGGTGGCCGATACTGGTATTGATTATTGCAGTTTTATTACTAATTTTCGAGGCTTCAAAACTTGGCCGGAAATCGACTACGAGCAAATCGATAGTTCGTGTGGATGATAGAAAACCTAATGTTGAAGTATTGTCAGTTAAGAAACCGGAAGGAAATTTGAATCGATTGGATTCTCCACGTAAGTCAGTTTTAATATGTTATGGTATTTTATTTAACTGCATTCTTGTGATCGTGGTATATAATTGTATAGGAAAATTTAATCCGTTAGAGTGAATTTTGATTGCGATACGCCGCTTGGTTATTATGTTTAATTAGCTGCAGTTTGCATGTCTGATTTAGCTTAGTGTCTTGTTCAGCTAACTTACAGAATTGAAAGTTTCTCAATGCTTACTAAAAAACAATGTATCCAGCTATTTGTCAATCGGAAGCTGACATAAATGGTGGATTTGAATATCTGATACAAGGAATTATACGAATGGTAATCTGATAACAACACAAATTTATCACAGTATGCTTCATGATGAATCATTTCTCTGTGCAAACAGACTAATACACTTGGAGTATCAGTATTCGCAAATGTAAGCCACGACTCAGAATGTAAATAGTAACAGAAACAAGGCACTTCCGGTTATGAAAATATAACTTAAAAATTACTTATCACTAATACCGGTCCGTAGGCTGAGAATCCCCATCAAGGAGTGAAATAGAACATTAAACTGTAAGCTCCCAAGAAGTGGGAAGAGCCCAGGGCTTGATTGGAGACTTGTAATCTAGATTCTTCTTAGACATCTACTTTTCTGTTTCATCTTTCGAATCATCAGCTTAAAATGAAATCAAGGCCTAGTTGATTTTGAGAAAATTGGGCTGGGGGCACCTTCAACAAGGCTAAAAGAAGTGCACTGAGTGGCATATTTAATAGGAGCCTCCTCTCACCCATTTCCCTCAATAGATCTGCCACAGAATATTTCCGGCCTATATGAGATTCTCGTGACTGTAATATGTGTTAGAGTAGTCTCATTCGTTGTATTTAGTCTTATTTATAATCTTGTTGGTACCAAAAGTATTTTGCCTCATGAGACAATTTCATATATCAATCAGGCTGCTTGAAGCTTTTACCTCCTGAAGAACTTCAGAATCTGGATTTCCCACTGAACAAAGATCTATCTGATCCCATCAAGAAAGTAATATATATGTCAGATAGTAGTACACCGCATGATCCAAATTCTGTAAATGAGATGGGAACTACAAGGTTCAATCTATTCACTGGCTACCAAACTTTTGATCAAAGAGAGCAAAGTTTTAAGGTTATATTCTCTTTTGACCTAATTAGTAAGTGCTGACTCTTTTAGTTATTATTGGTTTAATAATCAATGACTGATAACTCAGGTGAATGAAACTGCCTCTGTACACTGTGGTTTCTACAGTGAGAATGGAGGTTTTACAATTACAAATGAAGACAAAAGTTACATGCAAACTTGCAAAAGTGTAGTTTCTACTTGTGCATTTGGCGGCGGAGATGATCTCTATCAGCCTATTGGAATGACAGATACATCACTTCAAAAGGTATGCATATTCAACACAAAATTCATGTTATTCTTGATGTCCTTATTCTCTGTAGCCTCACAGGGTAGGTTAATGCAGGTGTGCTATGTAGCATTTTGGGATGAAATTACTCTCGCGACACAAGAAAAACAGGATCGTATGATTAACAGTGATCGTTTTATTGGGAAGTGGCGCATTGTGATTGTTAACAATCTTCCCTTTAGGGATCAAAGATTGAATGGAAAAATCCCAAAGGTAAAAAATAAAAAATTATTGTTTGCTCCAATTATATTAAAAGCCTTTTGGTCCGTTATTTAAGTAATAGATATAGGTACTGATTGATGCTGATGTCATCAGATGCTGGCACACCGCCTTTTTCCTAATGCAAAATATTCCATATGGGTAGACTCGAAGTCCCAATTTAGGAGAGACCCATTAGGTGTATTTGAGGCACTTTTATGGCGTTCAAAATCTGTGTTTGCAATTTCTGAACATGGTGCCCGTAGTAGTGTGTATGATGAAGCAAAGGCTGTTATTAAAAAAAACAAAGCCACACCAGGAGAAGTTGAAATACAAATTACTCAGTACCACCATGATGGCCTCCCTGAAGATAAGAGATTTGATGGCAAAAAAGGTATGATCAATGGCTATGTTAATATCATAACTGTAATTTGTTATTACGAATGTATAATTCCATGTTCAATTTCTTGCAGCTCTAAATGAGGCTTCAGTGATTGTTAGGGAGCATACTCCAGTGACAAATTTGTTTATGTGCATTTGGTTTAATGAGGTTGTTCGGTTTACCTCTCGTGATCAGCTTAGTTTTCCATACGTTTTTTGGCGATTGAAGGTGTTAAAGAACGTACATATGTTTCCAGTTTGCACACGAAAAGATCTTGTGAATAGCATGGGTCATATACGCAAGGCTAAGCCTTTGGGTTGATGAAAATTACAGAAGCTGGTCATAGAGTATTTTTGTTGAACAGGCTACGCAAAAACTACTTTTAGTGTTTATTATTTGTATAATTATAAGTGTATACTGCCTAGTCGGTGTAGGTTCGAGTGGAAACTAGGTGAGTTTAGATATATTTGCGCCATTATTGTGGCTTGTGTAACAATTTCATAATCAATTTAGAGTTCATATTCTTTAACGAGTTTCCTGTTTATTGGATTCTCATTTATGTCTTCTTGTGTGTCAACAGCTGCTGGTTATTTAATTATATTCTCATTAACTATATCTGGCAATTGTATAATATTGCCACTGTCACAAGGTGTATTTCTTTCCTACAGGGTTCTCTTACAGCTGGAAGGGGTTCTTATGAAAGTTTCTTTTATTGACTAACAACCCTTTATGCAGGCCATGAATCTAAATATTAAATATCTTTTTGCTTGTCTTGCTGTTTTTTACTATCGGTAGATGTTTTATGGAGATTAAATGAGCTGTAAGGAAGCGGGATACTGCTTTGGATTAATAAGTTTGATTGTGGCTCTTATTGTACTATGAGCTAGGCGTTGGAACTGATGGGATATGGGCTTCTGTTTGTTTAGACGTGGTTAGTGATTTATAAATGCAATTGTTATAGATGGATAAGCCGGACTTTAATTGCTGATTCAAATTTTTGGAGATACCCTTTTGCAGCTTTGGGTATGGGTTAGGAAGATGCTAAATAGATCTGAAGCTTCTAAGTAGCCACATATCAAAGTGTTTGGTGGTATGTATGGCCTATTCTTATATTTTAGCTGTAGAAGGAGTTGATTTGGGTGCTGCTACTAGTCGAGTATTCTTGGAGTAATGAAATGGGTTATTGATCACCTGCTGCTCAAGATTTGTTTGTGCAATATCATACGACTGGGTTATAGCTGCTCTTGGATTGATAGGGGTTTATAATCATCTCTGCGATTTGCTGCTGCGACGCTGTGCTACTATGTATCAGATTTGTTTGTTGTTACTTCTGAAGGCAATTTGGGTTGTCACTTTCAGTCTGCAACAGGTCTCTATTCTGATGAGATTAAATTACCAAAGCTCTGCATTGTTGGAACCCCGAGGAATGGCTTTCAGTTGTTCTTTGGTATAGTTTGTTCTTAATTGCCAAATTTTGAAGTCTCTTGAAACTAAACTTTTAATATCCGATATTTATGGGTTCTGCCCCCTTTTTACCCCCAAAAGGACTTCTTCTTGTTCGGCTCCAAACGTCTTAACTATTCTATAACTCAAACAAACAATTCTATATTCTTTTCATGATTAATTTTATTTTATTCAATCAAGTTAAGAGAAACCTTATTACCAATACAAGATAACAAGTGGTGAGCTTGGTTCTTTGAGAGCATATGGTAATGATCAAGATGTAATCAACACAATTATGTACGTTTATAATTATTCTTAGTCTGTTATATAAAGCTTTCAGGAAGGACCAAACTTGAATATCTATAAATTTCAGGGACCGTTTTTGCAATAAAGCCATCTCTCGGTACGTGCATGAAATCACAAACATTTGATCACAAACAACTTGGATCCGTACATCTGTCTCAATGCTTCTTCTGCTATGAAGAAAACGCTTTTGAATTGATCTCCATTTCATAAAGAGATCGAAAGATTTGAACAAAATTTATATATGGTTTTCAGATAGGAAACAACAGAGAGGTAGAAATAATTTAAATGGCGAAATCGAGCGCGAATGATAAGGAGCTACAGCGAGCCTGTGAAGCGGCTATTGAAGGCACGAAACAGAAGATTGTAATGTCGATTCGCGTTGCGAAAAGCAAAGGTGCATGGGGTAAAGGAAAAATAGGTGGCAAAGGTCAAATGGCTAAACCTAGGGTTCTTGTCATCTCTAGTAAGCTTATCACATCTTTCTCTCTGTAATTATTATCATTAGATTTATTAAGTGTCAATAATATTGATATATTCATAGTGAGAAATACAACTGCATTAGCGATTAAGTTTGGAGTAAGTGGTAACAATACTCATAACAAATGGTTGCCATTTTCTGGTGCTCATGTTATCGATTCAAATATGCATAGATTCATATAGAAACATAATGAGTACATGGATGAGTCCTTTATATGTATTTTCGTTAATTTAGAAGGAAAATATTTGTAATAAATGTCTCTTGTTGACCCCGATCTCACATTTTGGTTCTGTAAGTTGCTTGTTTCAGTAGCTTTTGATTTTCTTAATTGATGTTGTATATAATTAACAAGCAAATTTACAGGAATTCAAGTCTACAGAATTGTTGTTTCCAAATTAGTCATGTGACTGCTTAACTATGGATCTTCTTTGTAAGCTCGTGTTTGATGTACTATCGGCGGTTTATGCAGCACAACATAAAGGTGCACAAACCAAGGCATTTCTACGAATTTTAAAGTATACTGCAAATGGTGGAGATCTTGAGGTATATACCCGAAGCTTTTTGTTTGTCTCTCTGTCATTCTCTTTTGTTTTACCTACAATGTGCACACACACATTAAATTGTTCAGTTAATGAATACAAACTCTGAGTTTGGCGGTTCTTTCTGTTGAATACATTTGAATTACCATCTTTCCTGTAGACATGGAATTTTTATTTATCATCTTCTAATTAAGCAGGACAGTTTTTATGAGCCCTATCTTTATCTTCATAGAACATTGCGTTTTATACTAAAAACCAGAAAGTTAATCGCCTTTAACCACTGTTTTTATCTACTACTGTCACATCGTACAATTGAAGATATTATGATTTCTTTTAAATTTGTGTATTTGGAAATTTAATGAATGTGTCATTATTACACATAATCGTGATCTACTTATTGTACACAAGGTGCATGCTCCGTTTGGATATCAGAATTATGATCATCATGAACAGTCTTATAAAAAACAACCATACAGAATTAACAAATTCTGTTAATTGATTAATGTGTACTTTTTTCTGATTAGGAGTCATGATCTTTCAAATTATTTTTTCAAATTCCTACTTGTGCAGCCAGCAAAAATATACAAGCTGAAACGTCTTGCGAAGATTGAGGTCTTAACAAATGACCCCAGTGGATGCACATTTATGCTGGTAATGGTTCTTTTTCCATCTCTGCCAAGTATTGTACTCTTCTTTCAAGTTTAATAAAAAAACCCTAATGTTGCATTCTGTTAGATGGGTTTGTTTCATGAACTAATCTGACTATGTACAGGGTTTTGATAATATAAGAAACCAAAGAGTTGCTCCTATTCAGTGGACCATGCGCAATCTTGATGACAGGTAATTTCTCTCTACCTCGACCTTTAATATTATTATGGATATATGTTTAGTGTATAATTATCTTCTTGCATTTTCTCATGTCTAGGAATCGTCTCTTGGTCTGTATTCTTCATATTTGCAAAGATGCACTGGGTAAACTACCGAAGGTTGTGGGTATTGATATTGTGGAGTTGGCTCTTTGGGCCAAGGTGCGAACACGTTTTCTTAGTCCCATTGTTTAAGTAGATAGAACCATTTTTAGTGTTTGTTAAATTTTTCCGTTTGGTGATACTTAAATTTCAAGCATAAGTTGGTCCTATGTGATCATTTTTTAAGTACTTTATTTTAGCTGTATCCCTTGTTTAAAACATTTGTTCTGCAACATATACTTGTATAGGAACATACATCGACAGGTTCTAAGCATCAGAATTTTGAAGATGGAACTGCTGGAGATGTGCTTTCAGGAGGTGCCTCTGCCGTTACAGTTGAAAATGATCTTGTGTCGCAAGCCGAAGAGGAGGACATGGAAGCTCTTCTAGGAATGTACGTATTTTATTTTCCTTTTCTGTTTATGACAAAAATTAACTTGTTTATCAAACAATGTAATGATAAATGTCTTGCAACCTGCCTCGGCGTATAATATACAGCTGTTATTTGCATCACTAGATCGTGTTATTTTTGCCAATAAAATTTTGATAATATATAATAATAATGCTACTCGTACATTACATTTGAAGAAAACTGTCTTTATTTTAGTGCTGAAATGTCCAATACTTTTGTCCAGCCCAGAAACAAATTCTTTCAACAGAGAAAAGGTGGACAATCTTCTCTTAGTTCTTGTGTTGTTGTTGCTATTTTTATTACTGTAATATCATCTTTATATTTGATAATTTCTGTTGGGTTATCTTATATGCCTCTAATTTTGTGGTAATGGCATTGTGTCCAGATACGTGATGGGCATTGGTGAAGCAGAAGTCTTTTCCGAAAGGTTAAAACGAGAACTTCATGCTTTGGAAGCCGCAAACGTGCATGCAATTTTGGAAACGGAGCATTTGGTAGATGAGGTAAATAGCTCATATTATGGGCTTTATAACAGTCTCATGTGGATTGCATAATATTTTTCTGCTCGTTGGTCTATTCTTGTAAGAATGCGCCTTTTATGCAATCTAAATCTGTTGAACTTATCATCAGTTATGTCGCATGTACTGAATGAAATTCTGTATAACATGAGTTCCATTATCCAGTCATTACCTGATTTCTCTTCAATTAGCCACAACTGAATTTCTGCTAAACAGTTGCTGAATCGTTTTCCACGTGTTTTGCTCTATGGTTCTGCAGGTGTTGCAGGGTCTTGAGTCTGCCATAAACTGTGCTGAAGATATGGACGAATGGCTGGCGCTTTTTAATGTTAAGCTCAGACATATGCGAGAAGACATCGAGGCGGTATGGATATCTGGACATTTTGCTACAATGCATTTCTGTTACAGTTGTATTTCATGAGCAAATTTATCTTAATTTTTTATAGTCACGTCAATGTGGCCGTTATTAACAAAGTCAACATGTGCTTAGTAAGTAAGTTGTACGTGACAATATTTTCTACCTCAAGGCTTTTTTTTTTTGTCAGTGCTCTTATAATATGTCAACTCGTGGTCACAGATCGAAACACGCAACAACAAGCTGGAACAGCAGTCTATAAATTACAAAGCCTTAGTTGTGGAACTGGATAAGCTTCTTGAAAAACTTCATATTCCTCCAGAGGTGTGTTATTATTTTAACCAGTATTAACTTTTTCGATCATAAGTTTGATCATGCTATATGCATTCCAGGTTTCGGATTGTCTAGCAGAAGGCTCCTTTGATGCATCATCCATGAGTAAATATATTGAAGCATGTGATTGGATTCATGAAGCTTTGCGTGGTTTCGAAGCTTTGGATCCGAGCTATGCAAAAACTAGAGCTGTACCTCCACTTTTGCTCTATACTTTCTTTGTGCTATAATGTTTCTTTGACGTGGAAAATTGTAACGCTCCGTGCATCCTGTTACAGTTTAAGGAAAAGAGGGCAGAACTTGACATAACAAAACTGAGTTTTGTACGAAAATCCTGTGAGTTTTTGAGTGACTATTTCGTTAAATTGGTGGAGTCTTTAATGAGTGATAAAAGAAACTTCTCTCAGGTTTGTTTTTTAGTAATTTCTGCACTGCAGTACTGAGAATGTAGTTGTGTCAATCGGAAATTTTAATAATGTCTGATATTGGGCAGCGCGGGCAACTAAAGAAGCCTAATCATGCTGATCTACACAATAAATGCAAGATTTACGTTCGTCTGTTGCATCACCTGAAGGTTAATTGCATGGAAAATTACATAATTGATTATAAACATATCTTGTTTTACAACTATAATTGTAAATAACGTATGTATACTCTTCTTACTTATCATTTATTTTCAGATTCTTGATATAAGTAGCCTGGCTCCTTTGAGGAAAGCTTATTGTAGCTCCCTCAATCAGCTTTTACGACGTGAGGTAAGTTCATCGAGATATGAAGTTTCTTTTTGTAGAAATGTAAATGCACATACTGCCAAGATATCCAAAATATGAATTAAGATATCTGGTAGCATGTTTACCAGCAAAACTTAAGCAACGTGTGAGATGGCCCAACATCTAATAGAAATTTAACAAATAACGCATCTCAGACTAAGCCAAAAGCCTGAAACTTTAATATAATCGTGTTTAAAATGATTTTGTGATTCTAATTTCAGACTCGTGAATTTGCTAATGAGCTCCGGGCTGGTACTAAACCACCAAAAGTTCAAAGTGCATGGTTTGAAGGCCCCACTGCGCCCAACCCAAATGTAGACACTTCCATGATTTCTGAAGCTTATTCCAAAATGCTAGCAGTATTTGTCCCGCTCCTCGTTGATGAGGTGTGAAAACGAATTTTCTCTCATATGATTATTTTTGGTTTTATAGGTAGAAGTTAATTTTTCGCCTTCCTTTTTCGTCTATGTCTTCAATTTTACTGCTACTTAAAATGCAGAGTTCATTTTTATCATTCTTCATGCGCTTCGAGGTTTCTTCAACTGATGATGATGATGTCAATGATGAAGATTTGGATATGGAGATTGATGAAAATGCCAGTAACAAGGGTAATTAATATATGCCACATGTGGCTCTTTTTTTCATGTAAAATATATCTAATACCAATTTGAGCTTTGTATCTGGATTCATGTAGGTACAGTACTGGATCTGGGGGCATTAAATGAGTCTCTCCGTGATTTACTAGACGGGATACAAGTAATTACTATATGTTCATGGTTGATACTTCAATTGTATAAGGGACTAAACTTGTTCTTTTGAGTTTATATAAAATTAATTATTTGTTTTTTGTGTTGACTTTCAGGAGGACTTCTATGCAATTGTGGATTGGGCACACAAGCTTGATCCATTGGTCTGCATATCAATGCACGGTGTAACAGAGAAATATATTTCTGATCTTAAAGCGGAAACAGCTGGATATGTTCGCCTTTTACTTGATGCCCTGGAAGATAGAATTACTTCACTATTTACCCGTGTAAGTTACAAATATTATGTTAAAAATAAAGTCATCTAGAAACTGTGTATACTGTATACTCATCAATTAACTTATAACATGTATTGCAGTTTGTAGATGAAGCTCGCCATCAGATAGAAAAGAATGACAAAAATGTTAAACAGACAGGCATCATGCCATTCGTATCCAGGTGATTGGTGCTGCAATTTGATTTTTAATAATTAAAGTTCTCAGCCTTTATTAGTACCAAACACTGGTATACACTATCTCCAATTGTGTTGTATTGCTTCTGTCTAGATTTGCGTTGCTTGCAACACGTATGGAGCCGTATATCCAGGGACAATCTAGGGATTTGGTCGATCAGGCATATATTAAAATTGTGAGTACTTTAATTTCTTACTACAAATAAGGTTGTATTGCCATTTTATTGAAGCTCAATTGGTGAAAATGCTATTTGACAGATCGGCATAATGTTTGTGACTCTGGATAAGATTGCCCAGGCTGACATAAAACACTCCGATATTTTTCTCTTAGAGAACTACGCTGCATTCCAGAATAGGTATTGATAATTTTTAACCTAAAGGATGACATTACTAATTTACTACAGTTTTTGCAAGTTTATTACTTTAGTTTATACCTTTAACCATCACAAGATGGCCTAGTGGATGGCGTCATGATATCCTCACAAGAGGTCTCAGGTTCAAACCTCACTAACAGCACATCTTGGGGTGACCAGGGAAATGGTCACTAGATAACCCGGTTAGGCCGCGTGCATCTGAGTAAAAAATGTTCGCCCTCCCCGGGTAACCTGTAACCTGAACGGGGAAAACCTTCTCTGTTAACCCATTTTTATATGAGTATTATTTACATTAGATGCTGATGAGAAGCAGTTCTATGCAGTCTATATGAATTGGCCAACTGTGTGCCAACTTTAGCTAAATTTTATCATCAAGCAAGCGAATCATATGAACAATCTTGCACACGTCAAATCAGCGTTGTCATATACTATGTAAGTATCACTATGACATATCTTGTTTCTTGTTGAGAATTTGTTTTCTGTTAGTCATATGTCTAATAATGCTAATTTATTGATCTTTGCAGCAATTTGAGCGTCTTTTCCAGTTTGCTCGTAGAATTGAGGATTTGATGTTAACTAATGCGCCGGAAGAGGTCTTCATATCACATTTACATAATCATGCTCTGTTAACCAATTACACAGTGCTTAACAGATGCTAGTTTTTGATAATTACAGATCCAATTTCAAGTGGGATTGTCAAAATCGGATCTTAGAAAGGTGGTAAAATCCAGTTTATCAGGGGTAAGTTGCACTATAGAATTTTTACCATTAGTTGCCACGTGTCAGTTTTTTAGATACCTTAACGAGACTACTTTCATACACAGGTGGACAAGCACATCACTGCAATGCACAAGAAACTTGTAAAAAACATGACCTCTGATGAATTGATGCCTACATTATGGGACAAATGCAAGGTATATTGAGCTTTATTTGCTGTTACTGCATCATTTTAGTGCTTTTCAAAAAATCACCTTTAGCTACTCATATAAGTGTAATTTCTGAATTCTGAAAGGTTATAGCAAGTTTGTTCCTTTTTATTATTATTATTTTTTTATTTTTATTTCTCACTTGTGTATATATCATATGATTGACAGAAAGAATTTTTGGACAAGTATGATAGCTTTGCTCAACTTGCTTCCAAGGTCTACCCAAATGAAAATATTCCGTCTGTAACAGAAATCAGAGACCTTTTAGCGTCGATGTAGAGTTACAGTCTATATGGATTCTTTAGGTAATCGATCTTGCAGTCAAAGGTATGTTTGTTGACTGCAATCTCAGATTATATGATCAGGTTCACTTGGGTGGGACAAAAATTTGAATTTTGGTGACTTCTGTTCAAGATTACGTCGTTGATATTTGACATTCCGTCTTGTATTCCTTTGATGCCATATTGATGTTCAGGTTCAAACTTGTATTATTGAAATAAAATCGTCTTAGATTTCAGATTGTTTTTTTGTTCATTTTCTTGATGGGACTTTTCTTCCTAACTTTACAAAGGAATATGCTTCTACTTAGGAATGGATCTTTTTCCAACTGTGTTCATGCCTCAAAGTGTTCAACTAACGAATTGGGTATAAAATCTTACCTCAAAGAATTATTACTCACTGAAATAAAGTTAACCATCTACTTGATATAAAATTTAGTCCATTAGTACACGTTTTCTGTATTTGTCAACACTAGACATTTCATAACTCAATAGTTCCAAAAGAAAATAAACTTCATATAAAGTGTAATACATATTTGTATGATACATATAAAGAGCTCTATTTTTGTCGATTATCGTTTGTACTATATACATACATATAAAAGAGTTATGATTATATTCTACGACCAACAAAATTTACAACCATAACGAAGGCTGCTATGTATAAGAAGAAAAAAGAATTGCTGGCTCCTAGCTAGATTGTTTCAGTTCTAGCTAGTTTCGAATGATAGTCGCGAAAGAATAAATAAACCAGCAGACGAAACAAATACAGCTGCCGCAAAACAGGCCAGATCTAACCCTGTAACCAAAGATATCCTCTTGAACTTTTCCAAAACTCCAACTTGAAGCAATAACATAAGTGCATGCCCGATTTTTGACTTTGCTTGAGATACTGATTTCATTCCAGCCCATGATGGAATCTCCTGTAATGCCAACAATGTCACTTGGTAATTACAAAACTTTGTGTAATGACACGTAAAATTTCATGATTTTAAGCTCAATATATAGAAAAATTTTTAACTGATCATGAGAATAATTTGGTTGGGTTATAATGTTTATAATGCTGGATGATGTACCTTGAGATGGAAAAGTCCAAAAAAGTTTGATCGCGGAATTGGTAATCCGTGTCCAGTTGAAGCTCGTGAACCGACGAACATAACGTGCAATCCCATCCCAAATGTAAGCATTGCAGTTCCCACTAAGAACATATCTGTAAAAAAAAAAAAAAGCATATTTTTTAGATTAATTACTGGTTGATCTGATATAATAAACTTTGAATAATGGTAGTTAGCTAGAGATGTACCTAAGGCTTCGATTAATAGATGCATGATATGCCCATGATCTGAATGGTGGTAGATTGCATGAAAATACTGGAAGTATGATTCCATAACCAGAAAAACACCCTACAAATTCATTCAGTAGATTATTTGTTTATTAAACCGTGAGAAGAAAACACTAGTTTAAGAGAAGGCTTAAGTGAATGGAAATGTAATTAGTTATGCGCTAACATTTCCATCGTGTGCAATGAATTTGTTATTCATTCTTATTGCATGTAATATTTGGTACTTTAACTTTATTTATGTGTCAGTTATATGAGGTGACACGGAGCATCATTATAAGTTGACACGTCATCAAACTACATACAATAGCAATAAATTATAATTTCATTACACACAATATAACCGCGAGTACTTTGTTTCATACTATGAATGTCAGACTATAAGTAATTAAATTCCCCTGCACTTAAACCTTAAAACAGTCGTTGCTACATTCTTATAAATGCAATTTACGATTTATGATATATATATATATATATATACCTCCAAGAAGCATAGTACTGAACCAATCAAGGTTCCTGCTACACCAAACATTGTAAAGAATCGAGAGTCCATTATTACCTGTAAGTTTCAAGCTAAAACTTAATAATATATATATGAAGCATATGCAGTTCAACTGGACAAGAAAACATAAAAAAGTTATGTACTATTTTATGTCACTATAGTATAAAATTAATATGCAATTAACGGTTTTACCTTTTCAACAAACGATTGGATGATTAAACTCCATGGTCTAGGTCTTGTTGCGACTTTTAGCCTATGCAGCATCGTAGTTCTCGCGAATAACATTAGGGTAGCCGTGTCAACTCTTTTGCTTGTTTGTGATGGTGCAACAACAGCACCATTTAAAGCTGCTTCCATATGGATAGCGGCTTTAGCAACCACCATCGGT
Organism: Logfia minima; assembly: GCA_963921325.1. Classification (NCBI taxonomy): domain Eukaryota; kingdom Viridiplantae; phylum Streptophyta; class Magnoliopsida; order Asterales; family Asteraceae; genus Logfia; species Logfia minima. The sequence continues at coordinate 24,740,533 of OY992774.1, read as the reverse complement.
TTCCTTTCCACATCTCCCACCAACTGACCACCTTCTGAAGCAAAACCAGCCGCCATGCACTTAAAACTCACCTTAACTATAGCGGGTATAATTTTCAAATTAGGTGCACCGAGAAACGACGTTGGTCTTGACATACGCATTAATCTAACGGCTGCCATTGGCTAGAAAATATATATTAACCGGTTGATGTACTTTTATAAAAATCAAGTGTGATTTGGAGGTTTATATATATTTCCAAAAACTAAGGAATGAAGCATACCTAGGTTGGAATATGTTGTGTAGTTGCATGGGGGTAGTGGGGTCATTTTGGATTTTAGAAAATTCACCAACCTTTTTGGGCTGAAATTGGTGAAGGTTTTTCAGGTTGGCTTTGGGGACAAGGAGTTTGAAAAGTCAAAATGTTGTTGGTCAAGCGCGTGTAGGCCACGAATGAGTGAGGTTCGTACATATCGCAGAGTGGAACATTATTTTATTAGTCAGCAATCATGAGCTGTGAGAGTCAGCGTGTTGGAATAAAATTAATGAAGTATTATTGAGGGAGTCCGAAAACGTGACAAATTTTAACGAAGCTGCAAAGCCCGCGTAGTGTCCTGCGAAATTAAAACACTTTTCATTTTATTGCTTTCAAGATTACGATGTACAATTGTGAATAGACTGCAAATTTCTGTTCATAAACAAAACAGAAGTAAATTACATATTGGTTCATGAGATATTTCTTGTTTCGTAAGATTAGATCCAAAATGTAATTAATTTTTACAGAATATTAAATATTCGATTTATATGCAACGCTATTCATGAAATTATATATTTGATTTATATTATCCGATTGATTTTTTTCTTAAATTAAGACCGGTTAAAGGTGATTTGCAACATTTACAAATACTATATATTACAAATTAGGATTTAAAACATTTGAGAATCATGAGTACAACCAGTTAGGGTTTTAAATTGAAGCGACAAATTTATATTCAGAAGATAACGAATCGTTGAATCGAAGGTTGTTTGTGTAGTAATAATGTAAGAATGTGTACTTTTTAGACACGTAGTAATCAAATAAGTCATTTCAAAAATGAATATATAAAGAAATTGATCAAGTGAAATTCAAATTAATTTAAATTTTTTGGTAAAAAAATTATTTTATGACAAAATTAGAATATAAAAAACTTTTCTGAGTGCCGTAAAAGTTGACATTTCCTTTATTGAAAATTTTAGAACTTATGTTACATTTTTGGGTTATTTGCCCTTCTTATTTGGTAGGATCAGTTTTTGAACAAAAGTTTCAAAAGTAAATTAATATTTATAATCTCACAAAATCCACAACATCATCTTTATATAATTTTATTAACGTCTAAACTTGTGTATACACATACAGTTTAAACCACTAAAATAAACATTAAATTAAGATGTTATTTTTCTTGACACAACACTTCAAAATTTATAATATAAATCAATAATTACATTTTTTATAAGAATTATAAATGACACAGTTAATTTTTTTTTTTCCATCCAATTGTCTCAATTATCAAATTAACACTTATAAAGTAAGGATTTGATAATCGTCTTAGAATATCGATTAATTAAGAATTCAAGATGATAAATCTAATCACATTGAAATTGACATTTTTAATTAAGAACTCGTCTTTTAGATGACAGAGTACTATATTATATTTATCCTTATTACTAATTTAAAGATTTAAAATTGTATATTCGTTGAAACGTTGGAGATTTTTTGACACTGCAAATCTTATCCTAAACCTATAATTTATTAATTGGAAAGGATGAATAAAATTACCCGTGGGATTCAAAATATAATTTGAAGTATTTAAAGTTATTTTATTTATATGAATATATTTAAAATAATAAATTAATATAATAAAAGTATGTTATATTATTTAACTGAATTGAACAAATGGAGATATATTTTTTCTTAATATGTAGGTATTATATAATGCATATATAGTTTCTCTAATGATACTTTTATGTGAAACTGTGATAGTAGTGGAACAAATAGATAACATTAAGCAAACCTACTATTACATAATTGAGTTTGAAGGAAACTCGTGATAGATAGATGTTAATTATGGGTAGTACAATTTTATTATACGATTCGTTCTATTAAAATATTAGTTACTAATTATTTTTACAGGGTTTAAAATTTTAAATTAATTAAAATAAAGTGATCTGATTGCTTAATTGAAAAAAAATTTAAATTTGATGATGTCATATTTTCTTTAATCTTAGTTATATTGAGAAAATCAAACAATCATATTGGTCAATTGAATATTTGATGACATCATCAACCGATTTTTATATGTTATTTAAGATCTATAAAAAAAAAATTATAGACTTCAAAAGAGAGATTGTACTTTTACTTATATATATGGAGTGAAAACTTAAAAATTATGATTATATATTAGTCAAAAGCCTCACAAATAATGAAATCAGATCAAGTGGCTTTAAATCATCAATAATATATATATATATATATATTACCAGGATCTAAAAAGAAAGAAATTTTGAGGGAGAAAGGGGAGAAAGATATATTTAAAACTATGATTCAAAAAAAATAACTATGATTCAATAAAAAATAAATATAATTTAAAACTGAATCAAAGAGTTATTTTACTGAATCGAAGGGTTAAAAAACATTTCTCTCCTTTCTCCACCAAAATTTCTTTCTCCCTTGAACCCACTCCTATATATATATATATATATATTTATATTTCTTGTCATCATTTGTAGTAAAAGGTTGATAAGGCAGTAAATCAAATGGCTTGCTTTATATGCCTCTTTGCCTCTTTTAAAGTCCGATTGAGCAAAATAAAAAATCATATGTAATTTATAACTCTATTTTAGTATGTACAATTGGTTGGAACAATTATTTTGGATTCCATGTACTACAATAATAATATGAGAACTTTTTTTATCACTAAAACAACATATAAATTAAAAGTTTTCTAAATTTAAGAGCGGACTAGGATAACATGCATGTTCGTTGGATTGTCAACGAGAAGACCACATTCCTTTATTTATAGTCTATTGAAAGAAGTTGTCAAATCATTCGAATGATAATAATTTCAGTAATTTTGATTAGCTTGGGGAAAAAATGCATGTGTACAGGTAGATTTATTTGAATAATTCAAAAGTGGATATTATTAGATTTAAACTTGAAAATAATGAATCTCGTATGTAAATTGTATATATATATATAAAGTAGAGATAATATTAATATCTAATTATATAATTGCATAATTGCATAATTATTAAAATTAAAAAGATAAATTTTGATTGACTAATAGAATTATCTTTCAATAGTTTATAGTAAAGTGTTTTATTTTTAAAATTTAGTGAAATAAAGGAGTCTAATTACTCAATGGAATTTTAATTTTAAAAGATGATGTCACCAATGTGATTTGTATATATTATTTATTATTAGCTTTTAAAATAAGAATATGAATAAATATAAATAAATAAAATAAATGTATGAATATAATTATAATAAAGCTAATTATGAGTTATCTTTTATTAATTAAGATTGATAGTTTTAATTAGTTTAAACTAAAAGGATGATGTCATATTATTAGATTAATATAGATAAAAGATAATTAAAGATAATGTGTAATTAAATTTTTTATAAATTGGACGAAACATGCATACGCATGTGATGGGGTATTATTAAATTAATATAGATAAAAAGATAAAATTGATATATATTAGAAATCATGAAATTGAAGTTGAATAATTAAAATTTGAAAATAGAGGGGATTAGATGAAATTAATTAAACTTAATAAAAAATATATTTTAATTAAACTAGTCTCTAATTGATTAATGAAATTTCAAATTAAAATGATAATATTATAAGTACAATTTTTATATATTATTTAAGTACAATTTTTATATATTATTTAAAATTTATTTAAGATTATTAAGATATGTCACTATTTGTACAATGTATTAAAAGGAGTGGTTAACAGTTGGCGACAATATTATTAAACGACATGAAAATACAAATTCAATACTAGCGTTTTCTAATAACGTTATTATGAGAAGTTAAGCTGAATAGGCCCAAAATCTGAATTAACCCAATTACTTGAACTAAACCCAAATTAGTTGGCCCATTGAATGGACCACTTATTCTGGAATTTCCTTACATCACACACACAATATTACATAAACAATCCATAACCGAGAACCAAAGATTCTGAAATCGATTGATTTAAACAACCCAGAAACGAAAATTGCAAATCTGTTGACGGCACAAGAACATATTTGTCTTGGTTACTCCGTCATTCCATGTCTGTTGCAATTAATTTCAGTTTAAGCTCCTCAATTTCACCATGGACAATCCGTTCTCATTCGGGCCATAAAAGAACATCACTACGAGCAATAGCTTCAACGTTCACCGGTCCTGAATCCAGCACAAGAAAGTAGGTACCACAAATGTTTTCATTCATTCAGGCGTTTCATCAAAAACCTTACCTTCATTCCTTACCTAACAACGTTATTTTTCAATATATAGATGTGAATGTGAATGTTATGATATGTTTAAAGAGGTGGATCCATATTCTGAAGCATGGTCGCGGCAAAGATCAATTGTTGAAAAGCGAAAACCGTTAATTGATAATGATAAAGATGATTCGGATACGTTAATTGTTGCAACGTCAACCTGTATATACATTATGTATAGGAATGACAATGAGACGGGTTCGGGGCGAGGAGTGATAGCCCAACTCCAAATCCGTTAATCAAAACAATCCTCAAACCCGCCCCAAACCCCAATGAAGATCTTATCGGGTCATCTCATTGGGGCCATAGGTTCCCCAAACCTTAACGGGGTTCGGGACACCCCATCGGGGACACAGTTCCCTAATACCGTTTCCCATTGATAATACCCTAAACCCGTGCTTTTTGTTGATTTTCTTCACAATATTATCTAGCAATGCATATAGTAACATTTTTTTTTTTCTAAAAACAAATTATCAATACGATCAAGATAATATATAGTAATTGGTGTATGTTAATAGCACAAGTGGACGATTCAAAATCTCTAAGTTAACACAAAATGGTCTTAGAATATCCTGACTAAATCACATGACACTGAGTCGAAACAACAGGAGTAATTAAAACAACACAAGTAATCAAATTAACATATATAAACAATCCGAACCTATTCCTGGATATAGACAATCAAATTAACATATAGACAAGCAATAACACAATATACACAAAGCTATTTATTAAGGGGAAAGCTTATGTACTGTAAACAGTACATAAGTTAGGTAATGTGAAGAGTAAATTGAAAATAAAATTTTACTTTTTAACCCTTCAAGTTTTTAAAGTTGTCACTTTTGGTCCCTGAGTTATTCATACAGTACAAATAGTGTGTACTGTTTTCACAGTACAAATAATATCCCCATTTATTAATGTATATAAACAAATATTATATATATATATCGGGGCGGAGCGGGGATGATAGTACCCATTCCCCAATCCGAACCCGATAAAAAATCCCCATTTGTTGTCCCAAAATCCGCCCCAAAACCCGAAAAGTCATCCCCAACCCGTCTCGAAAAGTACGGGGTTCAGAGATCCCCATCGAATTCAAATTCTTTTGCCATCCCTATTCATGTATTGCTAGTTCAGAAAACAACTTAGAATTTTAATATTAATGATTCCACGTTACCATTGTATCAAACGGAACGCGGTGGTGAAGTTACTTACCATGGCCCAGGACAGGTACATTCATCGTCATTCACAAACTTGATTCATTTTCAATTTTTCATAATATATGTTTTTATTTTTAAAAATATATGTAATATGTATATGTATATTTTCGGTTGTAACTTATTGTGTTTAATAAATGGTTACAATGTAGATAGTGATGTCCCGATTATGAGTCTACGGTTCCAGAAGATGGATCTTCATTGGTACTTAAGGGCACTCGAGGAAGTAGTTATTCGTGTTCTTAACAAAACTTTTTCTCTAAAAGCTTCTGGGGTCGAAGGTTTAACTGGAGTTTGGGTCGGTAAGTTTTACAGCTAGGGATTTTTTATTTTAGGGTGCTTATCTGCTTAAAAGATAAGCCATGTTTTATGCCGTAAAGGTAAGCAAGCAATACGCAAATAAACACTTAATTATACAATCTCAAACACCTCCTTATTCAGTTATGTCTACTTAACAGTAAGCAGTTTGTTGCTCTTTTACTTATATTGTTTGATTTGTTTAGGTGACGAGTTTCACGATGGTTGACCTATCATGGATTAGCATTGAACGTTGCTACTGATCTTTTGTCCTTTAACAGTATAGTTCCTTGTGGAATACGAGATCGTGGAGTTGGAAGCAACAATGGGATGTTGAATGGACCTTCTCTAACGTCAAGTGATCATGCTGGAGATGACATTGATGCTAAACTGATTGATATTGCCCATGAATCATTACTAAAGAGTTTTGTGAACCTTTTCAAGTTGAATTGTTCCACCAGCCAGCATCAATGCTTTCGTTTCCATAGAAACGATACTGAAGGTGCCTTATTTATTTGGTTAAGATTGTTAAGGATCACATTTTACTAGCTAACAAGTTCCATTATATATAATTGTATCAACTGATCGAATTTGATCATGTCAGTTTTTAAACATTAATCTTCTATTAATAAGAACTCTATTGGTAAGAAGAAACTTGTAATATGTTCGTAGTTATACCATTAAAATGAAAAACTCAGACTTTACAACATCCTTTACAAGAATCAGCTCAATAATTCTCAGCAACAGGTCTAGAAGGAAATAGCCTTTGTATAAATGTCAAAAACGACCATATGCAAACCACCGCAAGAACTTCAAACGTGACGATCATTGCAGCCAGTGCACCGCTCTTCTCCATCAGTTCAGGTGATTTTGGCAGACCCCTCATTTGAAACATCAACTTCTCCATGAAATGCATAGATTTGGTCAACTGATACAGCCTATAAACCTGCGCAAAAAATTTAGGATTATTGAAATCCTCCATTATGAAATAAATCAAAATCCATTGATTACAGAAGCTACAAACCTCGAAAACAATGGGGACGATAGGCCAACAAGACGACTGACGTTTTTCAAGGACTTTTTCGAATATAAACTGAACCAAACAGCCCATTAGGTAAGGGCCAACAGAAACCACGCCTGCTATACCCAGCAAGGGCCAAGTGACAAATGCAGCGAACAGAGGTGCTAAAACTTTAAATCCCATCACAAAAAAGGCAGATGTCAAGTATCCTCGCAGACCCGTTATCAAGCTCCATCGTTTCGAGCTATATTGCAAATAGGGTCTTTGCACTAGGTCAGTCACAAGAAGAAATGTTGCTAGGCCTATGTAAAACATAAGTTCAGAAGAAACTGTATACACAATCTCTGCACAAATATATTAATGTTAGGCTTTTCACTGCAAACAAACCATCATTATTCTTTCATTCTTACAAACCCATATTATTCTTTTGAAATTTTAACAAGAAAGATAGTTACTGCATCATATATTACCGGAGAGAACAACATCCTGAACAAGGTCAACGCTCAAAAGGCCGAAAAACTGCGGGAGCAGAACCGATGAAATCAAAGCCATAGGAGCAACAACCCATAGCAAAGACCGATTCTCTTTAAATGGTGATGACACCAATTTCCCTTCTTCAACCATTTGGTGGGTCAATCCAATAAACGAAACAGATCCTGATTTACCTCCAAATGGTTCCACCCCATCAACATTACTACTAACTTTTGGATCTACGATCTTCGAGTTCACCTCAGATATGGAATCATTTACAGCACATACGATGTGACCTCTACTCGAGCTTGAGAATGAAGGCTCTTTAGCCTTCCTCCACTTTAAACCACCCGCAGAAAAGACTACATAAAATTTCAAATAGATAGAGTTATAGCACATTGCATTTAGCTATTCACAAAAATAAAACAAAAAAGTAGCACACAATTTCATTTTATTATATGGGTATTCATTTACCAATCTTTTGACTAAAAATAACAATAAAAGCTATTAACTTTGGACCTAAATATTAATCTTTTGACAAAATAAAGAAACTGCAACAATATTTGTGTGTGTGCTTTTTTATTATCATGCAATTTCACTATTTAAAAAATGGGATGAAAATTCAATACCATTTGATGTTCTCTGAATCCGAAATGAAGCATTGTACCATGCTGCAGAAATAGGAGCAATCTACAGCAAACAGAATTCAAAAGTCAAAATTGAACAACAAAATAATAAACACAAAATTGAAGAAATAAAAAATAATAATTTACAGAAATTACACGTCGATTTGGGCTAGGAGATACGGTGGAAGGAAGATTGTGAAGATTACTAGCAAGTGCCGCCATTTTTGGTGATTGTGTATACAGGGTTTTAGCAGTTAATTGTTGAGCCCATAAACCCTAAAACCCTTTCTGCAACTGGTTGAAGAAACAGAAATAGATTTTGAATAGTTATTAGTTGGGTTGGGTATCTGTTTGGGTTTAGTTGGGCGACTAAAAGCAACTCAAAGAAAGGTTTGGAATCATAAAGCCCAACTAAGTTTGAAATCGGAACTTTTGATATCGACGTACTTAAATTTGTTTAACATACATAGAAGTTTGTAATTATATTTTCAAAATCATGACTTCTCACGGGTTGTACTTGTCAAACTTATAACTAGCATAATATCCTCGCCATGAAATGAAATATAATGTTTTATTATAAACTGTAATTTAACAATAGTCGTATATTATGTTTTGTTTCACGGATTATATATAATAGTGACTCAATAACAACGTTACTCGTATATAAAGTTAAGGATTCGAGATTCAGTGGTGAGTCTTACGAATGATAAATTAATATTAAATAAAAATTACATAAGTTATATTTGAAAGTGTTGAATCTGAATTTTAAGAGTTTGTATATATAATTCATCAAAATGTTAAATACATTAGTATAAACTAGTAAATTACATGCGCAATGCGGCAAATTTTTTTAAAAAGCAATAGAAAATGAAATGATTAATCGTTATACGAATAATATATTTTAGATAAATGACATGATACATGTTGATAATCATGTCATATTAACATGATTATGTAAATATATTTTATTGTGTAAAAATTTGACATTCTATAATAATATGTCATTTATTTGAGTAGATAAAAGGGTAAAACAGACAATTCACATATTTTCCTTTTAACGTTAAGGAAGAAAATGTTAAATGATTTATAAGGGACGTAGATATACTCCCTATTTACATTCTCTATTATTAATATATGCATTTTCTTCAATTGTATGAGCTGAAATTGTCTATTTTTATGTTTGGAACTCTTCTAACTATGAAATGATTAGCTATCATTCTGTATCCTGATACGTCAACGCTAGATTGAATTAAGCCATCATGTATGACGTAAATTAAGCTCACCAAATATGTTATTGACAACATAAGACATATATGGAAAGAAAGTTGTACATTTTTTCAGTTGTTAACCTTCAACTTATTTATATATATATATCAAGAAATGTTGTATAAGTTGACGTCCAATCTTGTTACATTTGTTCATAAAAGGTGACAAATATAGGGGATTCAAACCCCTTGAGTTTGAATGTGCCAACTACGATAATTTGATGAGTACATTTCATTTCAATATCCCCTGTAGATTTTTTCAAACATGTATATACAAAATTTAAAGCAAGTATCAAGCTCAAAACTTTACAATTTAAAGTCACAAAAAGATCAAGCTGTAATTAATTTCTTAGAGTAAATGTTGCAAAATGTAACTAGACCAATGACTATTATATTACATCCTTGAACTAGAACCAAGTAAACCGTTGGATGAAGGGGAGCTCGATTCACTTAGCCATTGATCCTCTGCATATGTAGGTGAAATATTTCTTCCATTTGCGGAATTCATGCTACCGAACAAACGTTTACTGTCAAATTCATCGTTCTTAGCCTCTGTACAGATCTCTTTCTCATTGACTATAGATACTGACGAAGAATTAGAAACCTCCAATGATAAAGAAATATTCTCTTCTCTAGACGTCCTAATTTGCTCTAACTCAACCGCCACCTCACTCATAGATGGTCTCATCTCACTATGAAATGCAAGGCATCTAAATGCTATTTCAGCGACCTTATTAATCGAAGAAAAGGTCCAAGCATCTTTATTAGCTTCGAGGGAAGGGTCGATTATTTCATCTAGACAACCCTTTTTTATTTTATCAACAGCAAGTGCGGCTAGATTGACCTCATTATGTTTTCTTGAAAAATCTAAGGCCTTAAAAGCGGTTATAATCTCAATTAACACAACTCCAAAGCTATAAACGTCACTTTTATCAGACAAATGGAAATTTTGATGATATTCAGGGTCCAAGTATCCAGGCGTTCCTTGTGGAGCAGTTGAAATGTGCGAAGACTCCATTATTCCCAATCTAGAAAGACCAAAATCCGCTACTTTCGTTTTGAAACTATAATCTAACAAAATGTTGCTAGATTTCACATCTCTATGATATATTGGAGGATCCAAATTCGAGTGTAGATAAGCAATCGCTTGAGCGGTTTCAGTAGCAATTGTGAGGCGAACGGGCCAAGGAAGCCCATTTCCCCTTTCTTTTCTCAAGTGTTGTGATAATGTCCCATTTGGCATGAACTCATAAACAAGTATTTGTTCATCCTTATCAACCGAACAACCTAATAATCTAACAAGGTTTGGGTGACTTACTGACGAAAGAAGTTTGATCTCATTCATGACCTGATCAATGTTGTCATCACCATCAGATCGATGTTTAATCCGTTTAATTGCAACCCATTCTCCGTTATTAAGTTTGCCAGAGTATACGGTGCCATAAGCGCCTGTTCCCAATCGCTGTTTTTCAGAAAAACTATTTGTGGCCTTTTCGATATCTTTGTAAGTGTAGATTGGAATTGTGATGCCTTTCGCTTCGTAAAATTGTCTGCTTACTTTACTTCGTGATCTTGAAATTGTGCGACGACGAATAAAGCAAATAATCAAGCCTATGCAAATGATCAATGAAGCTCCAACAACAACAGCTACAGAAAGTGAGAATTAGAAATCATGTAATTTTCTACTATTTGATCATTTGTGGGTTAAAAAAAATAATTTAAAAAAGAAAAAGAAATAGAACAAAATACCTCCAACTAAAACCCCAACTCGACCACTTCCTCCACAATGACCAGAGAAATATTTTGATGCATTGCAACCAGAAGAATCTGTTAATATTGTTTTATAAAATTAAGTTAGATTTAAGTCATAAAGTTAATAATATATAAGAATACTCATTCACATATAATTTGTATATCTTTTTTCATCTACCATTTAAGACATGCACCAATCATATTCTTAAACAAATATTTAGGCATACATCACATTTTTCTTATAAAAAACCAGTTATACTTTTAAAGACTTTGTTTTCAAATTAAATACTAATACTTTACTAGTTGGAGTGGTAAATAAAATATCATTTTTCTAAATAAATACCTCAATAATTATGGTAAAAGTAGAAGGAAAAAGAAGCCATGTTGCATTTTTATAATAGGTGTGTCCCACAGGGTTAGGTGATGTAGGCCTTTAGCCGTTGTCATCTGGTTTGAAATACTTGTATTTTTGTTAATTATAAAACAAAATTATTTTGTAAGAGGAATAATGATGAATTTGACTCGAATTAACCAAATGATGAGGATTTTTTGTCTAGTAATGAGTGATTCACCATTAACTATTTTTTTTTATTTACTTATAGTCTTATATGCTTCAACTATACGCAAGAATCTAATAACAATTAACAATTAATAACTTATTAGATTACTTTTAATTAATAATCATAGAATACATCATAGATCGATATATTTAATTATGGTACAACAAATATTATTCTCAGGACAATAAATATATGCTAGAGTTAATTAAATGAATGGTCCCTATAGTTTAACATACTGTAACACATATAGTTTATATATTTTATTTTTATTGTTGATAGTCCAAAACTTATATGTTATTACATTCTTGGTCCTCTACAAAATCAAATGACTAAAATACTCTCAAATTATTTCTTACTTATTTTTTTATTCTTTAATAATATAAATAAATAAATATAGTTATAGTAACATGATCTAAAAAGAAAAAAAAATAAAGGAGAAAAGAGAAAATATAAAATTTTAAATAAAAAATAAATATGATTCAACAAAAATATTAATATGATTTCAAAAAATGCTTTATGTGATTCAAAAAACATTTTCATTAATAAATACTTTTCTTGAATCAAATGGTTAATTTGATTAATCAAATATTTAATTTGTTAAATCAAAGGGTTAAATGAACATTTCTCTTCTTTCTCCACCAATTTTTTTCTCTCTCTTGAACTCACTCCTATACTTACATATATATATATATATATATATGGTGCGGATCAATAGGGAAGCAAAAAAATTAGAGAAGGAGGGAAGCAAATCTCAACTCTTAATTTCATCATAAATGAATTTTAAAAATCACGAAGAATTTCAAAATTTAACATTCATCTCAAATGATTGTTAAGGGTTAAGATTAGTTCCCTCCTTCCCCAAGATCTGAAGCTTCCCTATAAATCATTTCCTTATATATCTATATATATATATATATATTTAAAAATAATACTCGATCAACCTTGCTGCCACACCTCTCCTACAACTTCCGACGAGGAAAAACCGCCACCATCCACCATCAAATTTAAAAAAGCCCACTACCCATCAAAAAATAAACCGCCAACGCATCCTATAGCTAACTAAATTGCCACCACCACCCTCTATAAAAGTAAACCGCCAACACCCATAAAAAATAAGCCGCCAAAACCCACCAGACAATAAATCGTCACCATTTGGGGTTTTATTACATGTTTGATCACTTTGCCGGAGTTGTAGATGGTTAGAATTGCATAGATGAATATATGTTGATGTTTTTTGTTTTGATGATGATTTTTGTTGATGATGATATCAACTTTGTTGTTATAGATGATTTTTGATGATAATGATATTAACTTTGTTGTTATTTTAGCTGGAGGAGGGACTAAGAACACAACAACTTTTGAGTTTTAAATTATCAATATAGCAAATGAAATACAAAATTTAGATGTTTTATTATGTGTAAATCACATGGACCAACCGTGTAATTAACGTGTTGTCGATCAATAAGCATTTGAAGAAATTTGTAGATTTTACATTTTAACTATTCAATTTTTTTAGTGTACACAAAGAGCTTATGTTTTAAAGCTAACAACATAATTCCGGACAATTAATAGCACACACATTATTTTCTTTTTAAGTATAAGACGACAATGAAACCGGGTTTTTGGTTAAAGAAAATAAAGCCGTTGTATTAATAGCAAAACTACTGAAAATCAAAAGTGTCGAATTCGACTCAAAGTTTTAATTTTTTATAGTAGCCTGATGTAAGAATACATAGAAACTCATGTTTATAATTAGTTTGCATAAATATATATTAGATCATGAAAACTAACCTCAAACAGTTTTCATTAATTATGAGGAGCTTAAATCCCAGGTTAAATAAGCAATTCCAGTTTCAAATTGTTTTAATATTGTGTAATGAGTTTTTATAAAACATTTGTTATAGTTTATACATAAACCAAAATGAAAATTTAATCAGGTTATTTTCCTTATATTATTAAAAACTAAGTTTAAATTATAAATTTGATGATCGAGTTGGTTATTGGGAAATCAACTTTAATGTAAATAAATAGAATAATATGTTAAGAATTGAATAGTCAACTAATCACATAAAAAGATCTTAAATATTTGTAAAGGGTAAGATTATTAATTATATAATATTTAAGTTTGTAATGTTTGTTAATGCATAATTTTAAGTTATACAATTTTTTGATGTACATACTGTATGATAATGCATGTCGATGCACATATTATTTTTGTATCATTATATTTATAATAATTTAAAAAATATTTTATTTGATTCAAACTTTTAATGATCGTTGTATATACTAACTTGAAACTTAACAAAACAAAAAGTTTGAGTATAGTAATTAAACTAACATTTTCTGTTCTAACAAAATAAAATAATAAGTAATTAAATTAACATGTGTCTGATGGGAGCACGCCTCATCTGACTTCTATTTAAGCCTTCAATTAAGATGCACTGAATTATCTTTGTCAAATTCTATTTTGAATAATACCATATGTTAAACTACCCAAAAAGAACAGAAAATAATCAATTATTTGATGCCAGTTATTTGTGTAAGCCTTTGAAATTAAGTTTTAAGTTGGTTGATAATTAAGCGAGTCCAAAATGACAACTACCAGAAATAAAGGTGACCAGATGCTTCATTCATATATAAAATTCTGTATATAGACAAAGAACAAGTTAATTAGTCCTCCTACATTATTAATTAGATTAGATTAGATTGTTTTCATTCAATAAAAATATCTATATCTATGGGATATAGACAAGGAAAAAATAAACCATTTTATCATTAGTAAAGTATGATTGATTACTATTATCATTGTCATTAATCGTCACACGTAACTATAGATTATAGAAATCATACGTGTTAAAAAAGATTTAGAAACTACATTTTATGTGGCCTATAACATATATAATTCATGAATATTTAAAATAAACACCACTTATATTTTAAGCTTCACCAAGGTTAAATTTAGCGATACTAGCTGAAATTGGCGGGCTGCAACTAGTAGTTGAAATTTATTTTTGAAACTGAAAGTTGAGGTTTATTATTTTTTATAAGTATATGACAAAGTAGCTGGAGCTGAAAGCGTATGCTATGAATCGACTTAAAAGGACCAAAATTTACATGATAAATAAATATATAAAGATATTTATATAATTTATCATTTTATAAGCTAAGAGCTAATTTTATAAAGGCAGTTTAACTAATTTTTTTATAAGCTTTAGAGTTTTTGGCATTCAAATAATACTACTAACTTGAGCTTTAGAAAAAAATAAGTTTAATCTCTTATAAAATAAAATATGCTTGCATTCCAAACATAGCCTAATTAATAATTCATGTACCTTATTAACTTCACTAATGTATTAGTTTAAACATGAGCGTCTAAGTTTTTTATTTATGTTTCTTTTATCTAAAACACAAACGAATAACATTTGTACAATTAAATATATATCTTTGACTTCAAAGCTATAATATATTTTCCTCGATCTTTGCTAGAAGATGATAAGCCGCCTTAATTCAGACAAGGATCCTTTACCAATATTATTCACCGTTTTGTAAATTGCATTATTTAATTAGATTAATGATACTAACCATTAGTAGTAAATTATAGATTAATGTCTTTTATGTGTAAAATAATCATATCATATGAGTTTTAATGTTTTCATTTTTGAATTATTTTCCTTTTAAGTTTATGAGGCTTTTGAGGTTACTTGATTCACTTTGGTCACGTTATTTAAGATTTTGAGAAATGATCTATACCATAAATAAAAAAATACTTGATAAGAATGTTCACCTTGTGCATTTACATCATGTAGAATATATCACACAAGTGATTATGTAGTAATTAAACTAGTACGTTACTCGCATAATGTGACGATAATATTAAATTATTTATTTTTAATCATCCAATAGTATATTCGAATGTCATTCTTGAACAGTAATATATAATATTTTCATTTTCTTTACTTTGAAGATAATATTTTAATTTGTTAAAATAATTTTGTTAGGCACTAATAAATATGCAAAGAATAATATTTGGAATAAAAACTTTCTCAAGTGAACTTATAGAGGAGTAAATAAATAATTTTTATTTTCATCTAAGAATTTAAGATTCAATATTAAAAATGTTTTATTAATAGTATTAGATGAAAAAATAAATCAATCATATTTGTTTTAACTTATTGCACATTTTCCATTACTAAAGTAAATAACAAATCACCATGAATATTAGTAAAAAATAAGTAAATAACTATACAAATTTCAGGTTTCGTGATATTGGGATATGGTAATACACTAATACTTTTAGTAATCTTGAAAGAATATTTTTATGGTTGATTGTGATGTTCATAATGTCAGGGCAGTTGTCGTATGTCATTTTAAAACTATAGTGTTTCAAATTTAATAAGAAGCACAAACTAAAACCGCCGGCAAAGTGATGACATACCTTTAAGTTTCCGGCAACCGGAGCTAGCTTTATACCCGTCACCTTCGAACCCGCTCTTACACTTACACCGATACCCATCACTCGAATCAACTGGAGACACAATCCGTGTACAATCAGCATCACTCGAACAGTCACACGTTCCTTTCAACCACCACCCCAATTTAACCATTTGTATGTCCAAAGACACGGCCGGACTATCCCCAATCCTCTCGGTCGCAACACCCGTCAGCAAAAATCGACAACCCATTTTCGTAACGTTTTTATAATCGAGAAACATTCGAGTTATATCACTCGAGTAACAACTCACGTTACCATAACCTATCACATAAAAAAAGTACATAATTAGTTAGACTATCAAACGCGACAAATATTTTACAGACGCATAAAGCATTAACTGAGCCATTGTGTATTCAGTGGGGTCAGTTGAGTCAGCTAAATATTCTTTCGTAATAATAATCAAATTTAGTTTATGAACTCGCTGATTTCATATACAAACGTTACTAATTTTGATTATGAAGTTGTACTGTACAATAATAACTCACCAATTTCACCACCGCTACAATTTACGATCTCCAGGTGAGTACGTAACATGGTTGCCGGGATCATGCAATTTTTCATTTGTTCCGTACAATTTTCCATGAGGATGGCGTTGGTGGACGTTGGCGCGTAGTGGTCACCGTAGAGATGTGTGAGGGTGTCGACCTGGCGTCCACATATGGCGGGAAGGCTAACGAGAAGCCCATCCGGTTGAATTTCTTGGACGGGGAATTGATCGATTAAAACGCTACCGTTTAAGGTGCAATTGAGTTGGATTTCGCAGCCGGAGGAGAAGCCGAATGGGTAAGGGAGCAAGTCGAGTTTACCGCCGGGGCATGATCGGTTACAAGTTATAGGTTTTTGGGATATGATTAAAGGTAAAATTAATAAAATTGTAATCACGAATATGAAGAAGTTTTGTAGTTTGATCATAACTTTAATTTGGTGAGCATACAGAATTAGAGAGGAGCTGTTTTTAGAATATATGAGGGTAGGGATCAATGAGGGTGAGACTTTGAACAAAAAGGAAATGATTTTTTTTTGTTTTAAAAGGTTATTATGTTATGTTATTTTAGTTTTACTTTTATACATAAGATAAAGATAAAGAGACAGCATGGAATAATTAAATAAGGGGAAATAGTTTTGATCCTGTCTATTAATAACTAAAAAAGGATATCAATTTATTTATGTGACTCTAATTATATAATGTTATGTATGAAAAAATATGAAGTGTCAAACATACAATTATTTTGAGTTTCTTTTTTTTATATATACACTGCTAATGTGTCTTTGCATATAATTAATTGACTAAACAACATTATTTAAAAAAAAATTCAAAAGTAGTAAAATAAATTAGATAAATTAATGACCATCATTAATCGCTATTGTTTTTTATTCTTAAAATTAATAATAATAATTAATGACCATCATTAATTATTATTGTTTTTATCATTCTTTGAATCAATTGTATTAATAGTTTTCAGTATATTAGTAAACTGCCCATTTTTTCATATGTTTTACTTACCACATAGTTGACTGTTAATTAGTTAACTGTATGATCAAATTATAACTTGATTAACGCATACACTTTAATAATTGCATATATTTTATCCAACAAATAAATAATGTCACACAGGCGTGCATCACACAAATTTTAGCATTAGTAAACTATATGCACATAATCTTGAACTAATTTCTTGTTCTCAAGATTTGTTAATTTCCAATAATAGCATCTTATTTTAGTCTTATATCTTTATAAAGAGTTTATATATTATTCTTAATGCTTTAAAAGTCTAGATATTAAAATTTACATTTATACCTATATCACTAATTACATATTTATATAAACCAATAAAAATATATCAATATATACCTATTTGTTTCTTTCGATGTATACACTATACATTTATATTAATATTTACTTAAAATTTAAAAATAAATAATAGATATAATCCAATTATTATTTAATTTGATCAATCTAATTTTTAATCTACAATACGCATTCTAAAGTGCTTGCATATATATTAAAAACTTAAATAATCAATATATATGTCGTTTTATCACTATTATTATTATTATTATTATTATTATTCATAACTAAGATGATAATATAAATTATAAATAAATTGAAAACATATAAAAATAAATAAATAATAACAATAATAATACAACTATTATCATTACGTCAATCATTATTTTATATCATTATATATTTTTAATTCATTACCACTGTATTACGTGGATCTGAATTAGAGTATCGATGTTTATACATACTCCTTTTTAAGAAAGTCCTACTTATATTGTTTTTGTGTCCAAAATGTGATCTTTGTTAATGTGCTCTATCGTTTCTAGTAATATTAAACTTAAAGATAGACAGAAAATCTAGTCTCAAAATATATCACATGCATGAAACTCACCGATAAAAGATAAATAGTACCACGAGGACCAGACCTTCGTACCCATGTGGGGAATTGGCCGATCAACCATTATGACTTCCAATGAGTTTAAAAAGTTACTGAAATGTTAGATTTACAAAAAGCTTATAAAACAATCTATTAAAATGATATGGCATCTAGTAAACCAAAACATGTTATAATGTATATTTATTTTATTACAATTCCTCTATTAAATATGTCATATTATATGTAAACAGATGTCTTTGTAAGACCGGGTTTTCCATTAGGTATATTTTTGTTTTGTTTATCGGGAGGAGTTAAAGTTAGATGTTGTTAACAACGCATTATATTCTTTCTAAAAGAATTTGCGACTTTTGTTTTATAATAAGTAAGAACAGATTTGTCACTAGTACTTGCACGCTTAAAATGATAATAACTTAGATTAAAAATTGTATAATGTTGTATGAAACTCTTTAACCGTATTTAAGTTAATAGTTAGTAATTAACATAAGTTATATTTAATCCGTAAAAACGTACGATCAAATCACATAACATAAAAGTTGATTACAAAAATATTATCAAAGAACGGCTACCATTCGTTTAAGTCTTATTTTAGATTTAAAAATAGGCACAAGTCGCAATAGTGGGTATGAACGTTGGACAAAACCAAAAGATTGGCTTGAATTTTGAAACTAAAGATCTTTGACACCGAGACTTTTCATCATCTTGTAGTACATCCAATCATGCACGCCAGCACATATAATTTCGTTTATATGTTGATAATAATAATCATGTATTTTGCCAAATCAAATACCATGGTCTAATAATCAAGCATTCCGATTAGTTGATAATTTTACTATTATAACAAATTATACTATTGTTACACGAGTATTATTATCGATCTCGTATAATAATTTATGCATTTGCTTACTTTTAAACTAGAAAAATGAGAGCTGATCATTTATTCGAGTTTCATATGATTGGATTCTAACTGACCAACTCAAAACTCAACCTGAAATTAAGTTTGGAATTCAATTTGGATTGTAAATTGAGCTGAAAACATAAAATCGCAGCTTCAAATTAGTTTAAAAGGCGATCAATTTTTAACCTTGTAAATTAGTCACTCAAAGAGTGCCAGTTGAAATGTTTTCTTGGTCCATGTAAGTTGTAACGTATTAGTAGGCCCTTAACCATTTGGGCCTTTAAGCATTAACCCACTTTATCAGGCCCAAACTTAAGTAGCCACAGACCCACAGCATCTCTTCGGTATAGTGTCGGGCTAGTTGTTTTAAACGATAAGATAGGAAGACAAATTTTCATATTAAACTTCAACTTGAACAATATCTCCCCATTTGTAGTTTTGTACTTTTATTATTATTATTTTTTAAAAGTTTAAGTGCTATTTTATGTTATTCTATATAACCGGTTGCACTCAAATATTAAGCTCGTTGAATCTCAACTACAAATAAACTTACGTAGGACAAGTTGACTAGTAACATATATTACCAACTATCTTATACAAAGTTCCTCCACCAGAGACAGCGTTACCAAGTTATGCATACATTTCCATAACACGTGTGAAATTTATCTGCAGTTACAAGAATAATTGATCATAGTTTTGAGATTTTGAACAATCTACATGTGTTTGATTTTAGAAGAAAGTGTTAGAAATTCGGATTATTGAATACTTGGATGATATTGAAAGTCGTGATACACTTTCAGATTGAAGTATTTCGTTGGTACTTACGAAATCTCAATCGGATAAAATTCAATATTTTTCCAGAAATGAATATGTGGAATGTTATGATTTTCTGTACCAAAGTTCATATGAAAAACTGACCAAAAAAGCAGTTATCAAAAACCGTTTTTCAAATGTTTAACCACTTTTTAAATGGGCGGGTCAAACCGGGGTTTTATTCCAAATTCGGATTTCCAATGCATTTTCCAATGCTCGACCCAAGCCAGGGGCTTTGCCCCTTAGACCCCGCTACCGGGGGCGCTGCCCCCGGACATCTGTTGGACCAAAACGAATTAAAACAAACGTGCACCCCGCACCACCAAACTTGTTTAATATTTATTTAGATCAAATTGGTCAGATAAGTTTAATCCCATTATACTTAAATTATATTGGTAATAAATCACCAATAGAAAGAAACATCGACTCTTGATAGGATAGAAGAAGCGTAATGCACAATTTTTTGTATTTTATTATTTCTCAACCCTGTCCTCGAATTCGAATTATTATCCATAACCCAAATATAACAAGTTTCTCTCTTGGTTAAACTATCTTTAATTTCAAATAGTCATTCGTGTAACATTAATAGAAATCTAGTTATGAGCCGCACATGTGTGTTAATTAAATTCGGTTTACGTCTCTTTAAACACCAAACTGCTCAAATAAATAAACCTAAAATTATATAATAGGGTCTTATATTAATAGAGGAAGGAATTGTCTAAGCAACAAGTTTAGTATTTTTAGACTTTCGGTACAAAAAGTGAAGTACAAAGACTAGCTGTGTTACTGTTTCTAAACCACGAAGATTAACTATGTAATTAACTCTATATTAAATGTTCACACATAATGTGTACATGTGTCTATATGTGTTTGCCTTTAAGGTTTGTTTAAGTTACTGTTTTTGAGTTCATCAAGATAGCTTATAATTCTTGCACTCGAAGCTCTGTTTATAAACCAAAGTTATCCTTCATACAACAACTAATTTAGAACAACAAATTCATCCTTGCAAGTTTTAAATATGGCATGCCCATATATTAAACGGTCTACTTTCCAAAAGGGCATGTTTTATTGAAATAAATATTATTACAAGTTAATTACAAAAAAAATAAGTTTCCTTATTTGTTGGTGTAGGTACCATTTGGAGAGAGTACATAAGTCAGTTGTTTGGGGGTAATGAAAATAATTTTGAAAGTATGTGATGTGATCATATTGATGTGCAACCATTCACATGCATTGCATCATTCTTAGTAGTGTTACCATACATCTAGTTTTTTTTCCCCATAAGATTATGTAAAGATGTAGACCAAATGTAAATGCAACAAGTTGTTAATGCAAAGAAGAATTAAAAAGTCACAACCTTTTTTCATTACTAAAAGACAAACTTTAGAGTTAAGAATTAAGATGGTGGATTATTTCATTATCAAAGGGTGAGCACACAAATTATAATTAAGCCATAGGTTAAGAGTGGGCTAAAAAAAGCAAGGGTTGTACACAAAGAGTTTAAATAAAAGAAGTTCGTGACCACTAATCTCACATTTTGTTGGAGACAAGTTGTTAAAAAGGGTAAAGGATTGAAGATAAAAGTATTGAAATTGCTTTAGAATTAACGGTGAGTCATTGCTTAATATTTGTTTTATACGAAGGCAACACCTTGAACGTATCCATGTTGAAAGCCGGATATTTGAAAATTGAGTATCAAAATCTTAGAGAGTAAAATCTGATATTCACTACCAGAATCTGAAATGTTAGATATCTACGACAATAACACAAATTAAATCCTCAACCCTACATATGAGTAAGCATTTTACGCGCGACTACTGTTTCACCGTCGTGAAAATATACTTTATCGCAGCAATGTAAAAATGACATCACATGTATGTCAATTTAATAGGAAAGTAAAAAAGAAACAGCACACAACTCTGATTGCATCTAGACATCTTCATATTAAGACCCTTAAGTGAATAAGAAACACCCCTTAATCGATACTCCAATAACACTAACAATCAATAATTTCTTATACATCTCAAACGTCATACGAGGTTTACTACTTTAAAAGTGGGATGATCTGTAAATTAACATATGTTAATAATATATCACCAATTATACTTTAAAGTGTCATGCATTATAACAATTTAATGTAAAATTACTATTACTATTACTAATATATTACTAAAATATAATGGAGTATAAATTGACGTTCGTTTTAAAGTGGTACTTTTTCAAACTGCCGTTCCATGTTCTCTAAAAAATAATTATTTTGTAAGTATAACGTTTGTCTTGGCATAATAAATTATCGATCACATCATCAACAGAAAAGTGGAACATACGTGGCATAAGATGAGTAGTTGGAGGGGGATACTAAAAGTATTGAGGAAGATCTTGGTGGTGGGGGACCACTGAAAGTGTTGAAAGCAAAGCAGATCAACCGGACACGTGGTGGAAGTTGATCGAGGTTGTCGTAATCATCGTACGTTTTGTTACGTGTCGGTTTTTCACGGGCCAAAGCGAGAATCAAAGCTGTGGAACGTGCGGTTAGTGCCTTTTTTTTCTCCTCTGTTTCTGAATTTGTTTGTCCTTTTATTTCTCAACCAATCAACGCATTTTACCTTTCTGATGTACTACAATATTAGTTTTACGAAAAAGGAAAAAGAAACAAACATCGAATTATTCATTGTAATGCATTAACATCGTTAAAGTTAATTCATTTGCTTAATGGGATTTTACTTTTAAATGATTCCGTTCAAAATATTTTAATTGTTTGAAAGTAAGTATGGATCTTAACTTAAACTAATTGTGATTCATGACTTGATAGAGACCATGGTCTCGTCTTTGAGATAATAGTTCGATGGTCATTCATCACATCTTTGCTTCCTAGGTTGATCGTTTTCTTTTTGTTAATAAAGTCTATATACATTTTTCACAAAAACAATATGTAAACGATAATGTTAAATATGTACTTCAGATTGATCCAACGACTCATTAAATAAAAGGTACGTATGCACATGTCAAAAAACATGAGTAAAGTATAGATATATTTTGCGTAATCGCCTAATTACAATTAATGGCCTATAATTTAGAATTTCAACTTCTTAAACTGGCTCGTTAATCTTAAAGTTCACCCCATCCGTTTGAAGGTTTAATGTTAGCTCATAGGCTGCTTTTATTTCCAGTTTCTTTAATGTAGCTTCACATGATTTTGGTGACACGATCATTGGAATTCCTTTTGCAAATGGGAATGATCATGTTGTTGATGTTGCGACTCTTTAATGAAAGATCTAAGTAACCTAATAGTTTTGTCAATTCAATGGTGATTGTGGATGGAAAAAGGTGACCGTTAAATATATTACATTTTCGTTTTCATAATTATTATGTTGATGTATCAATTTATTTTAGTGTTACTTTAGGGTGAGGATTTTGGTTGAGTATGTGATGTTTGCTTGTGTTGGTTTAGTCTATTTAGCTCCTAATAATGCTTGTTATGTTTATGATTTTACTTAGTTTTGATGGGAAATTTGTCAGCAAGCTAATACACAAACTTGAAATTACACCTTCATTAAACAACACTTTCTAACCCGTATAAGCCTATAAGGAAACAAACAAATAAAGGCAATCTAAATGTATCACAGTCAACCCCCAAATCAACAATATAGAGATAATCAAGCACACTTGAAGACATAAGGTTTTTTCCATGGAAAACCTCTCAAAATGAGGGTAAAAATCACAGGACTCATAAACCGCCTATAATCTACTACTAACAATAAAAGAGCAATAAAACCGGTCTTCTCAAGATATACTAAAGGCTTACACTAGTCATCATAAACATGGAATATAAGATCAAGGAAATCAAAAGCTAAAAGAAAAAGGAACAAAACATCACCAATTTTTTATACTCTACATCAACATTTATAATAACTTGACTTCCAAGCCTCCGAAAATGACCCCAACCGTCCAATACGTTGGCTCAGCTGCTGTGAAGTTGTTGTCCATCCGACCGTTCAGTCTCAGAAAATTGACAGTTTAGCACAACTGCAATCTAAAAATTCGATATTCTTCAAAATCAAACTTTTGCTTTTCTCTGTGTAGAAAGTCGTTGCACTATTCACTTAAAATGCTCTAAAACACAAGCTTGAATAAGCCTTCTATTTGAGCCTAATTTTTAGTTTAAACTCTTCAAACTCACACTTTTGCTTCTTTCTTATATAAAAAAAGTGGCTACACTTTTCACTTCAAAATGCTCTAACATACAAACTTGAATAAACCTTGTATTTGGGCCTAAGTGTTGAGTTTAAACTTTTCAGAATCACACTTTTGCTTCTCTTTTGTGTAAAAGTAGTTGCGCTCGTCAATAAAAAATGCTCTAAAATACTAGATTGAGAAAGCCTTGTATTTGAATCTAACAAGGATTATCATGTCCACGTATTACGTCTGGATTTTAAAATAATAGTATCAAATGCTTATAAATTTATGACGAACAATTACATTATTAAAAAGATCTATAATATATTTAAAATGAATCTGAGATTGAAGTTTTTAATACCTTAAACAAAAAATATATATTTGTATTACAATTTACATGTATACCTTTTACCTTAAATCTCATATTAATTAATTACTACAAAATAACTATACCTAATACTCTATAACTTAGTGTTGAGCTTTATGAGACTAATATGTTATGTACTATGTTCACCTCTTATTTTTTCCTTTTTATATGTTATTAGTTAACATATATTCAAAATGTATTATAGTTCATAATTTTAAGTATCTCATATTGATTAAAATTAGAATTACGATTTATAACTAATACTCACAATTTCTGTTTGAATTCACAATTTCTTAGTTGAAAGTTTACTACATCACGTTAGTCGATATGCCATTAGCTACATATATTTAACATTTTACTTTTTTAACCCGACTAAAACTCGAATCTATAAGTTAGTAAGTCTATCAATTAGAAAAATGAAAACACATGACACGATTAAAATGAATTTTATATATACACATATAGGTGTAATTCACATATCGAATATATTATTACACAAAATTTGAAATTTGTATCTAAATCCTATCATTTATTATTGCTCTTGTATTTAAACTTTAGGGTGACATTTTTGTTCATACTAAAATTATTGGTTTAATTTAACTAATGCAAACAAATGTTGCATTTAACTAATACTTGGAAAAAAAATATTAGAGATGCTAGTACTTGAACTCAAGATCAAGATTATGAGGTAACTAATTTATCATCAAGCTAAACATCTTTAATAACTTATTTGCACACATAAATATAAATATATTTATTAAAATAAAAATATGAGTTAAAGAAAAAACAAACAATCTACTATTCGTAAGAGTTTAGTAATTTAATACTAAAGGAGAATAGTTAAGTTTAAATTCTTCCTCATATTTTAAAACCCAATTAAAATTTGAAGTTTTTGATTTGCTTAGCTATCTATAGGATCTCCACGTATATTAGCCTTTGGATTAACTACTCTTTCTTATATAATTTTAAATCAATCATTCCAGAGTAGCATTTAAATTCAAAAAAGGAAAAGAAAAGTTAACCATATATTCTCTTAAATGATTGTAATAAGTACGTATATTAAAATCAGGATTAGTTTTCATGTGGTGAGATAATAGATGTGAAGATTTTGCAATCTTCTAACGTTGTCACATGATAACTCGATAAGGAGGGTGTTTCATGGTTTATTGTATTGGACAAATATGCATAGACATTGTATAATGTGAGAAAAGTTTAAACAAGAATTAAAAGTTTTGTAAAAATAAGAAATTGATTTCAATTGTTCATTTTCATGAAGCTAATATAACTTTCATTTTAAATCACATTTTAAAAAATTGAATTATCTCAAAAGGCTAGTAAAAAAAAAATATAAATTGTATTATAAAAATTAACGTTTTTTCTCTTTGATTACACATCTCACATGATATATACTTTCAATGAAATTATTTTTTCATTTTTTGATAGATTTTGAAAATGAGTATTATATGTGATAACAGTTAAATATCACATGTGATAGTCGCTGATATTACATGTGATAGTCGTTTTCAAAGCCTATTAGAAAATGAAAAAAAATGTTTGTCGAAAGTATATCATGTGAAATATCTAATTGAAAAGAAAAAACGTTAATTTTTAAAATGCAATTCTTATAGATTTTTAACTAATCATTTATGAGATATTCTATTGATTCTGTCATTTTTAAACAATTATATACCCATTTACACACACATGTTCCTTTCTTTGAAAATCCATACTATATATTATTGTTTTGATATACAGGGGAACACAAAATTTCCACACTTTTAAGTTTTATAAGATATTTGGGACCAAATAGCCCCATATAGGGTTATTTTAATATGTTTGCTTTAATACGAGATTCTTGTTCACATGAGCCTATCAATCAATAGCATGTTGTTACTTCTGGTGCTGTTCTATTATCGAGGTACTATCATTGTAATTCGTATTCTTTAACATATTGTTACTTCTTCAGCCGTTCTTTTTTCAAAGTACTATCATTGACTATATGTAGATAAAAAAACTATGAGTAGTAGTTATGTTTTTATTTTTATCTAATATAAAAGGAATTTCAAAATATGAGAAGAGTTTTTCTTGTGAGAATGTTGAGAATGATTTCTAATCATTCAGTTGTAAATCCACTTAAAAAATTTAACAGCATCTCCAATGCAAAATTTTACAATATATTATGTTAATCAAAATTTCGTATTATTGTAAAAGTTGAATCTAGCTAACTATCAATCAACGTTGTTAAAATCAGACCGAACTGAGCAGTTAAACTGGGAACGGGAGCTGAAATCGGTTCGATTTTAAGTAAAAAGCCGCTTACAAAAAACTGGTCAAAACCGGGACAGTTTGGTTAAACACGAAAAGAGAACTGGGCTAACCGAACTGGTTTAACCGGATAGAATATAACTAGTGAACCAGTAATCGTACTGGTTCACCGTCTGATCTGATTATGAGAACATTGGTATCAATAGTTAGACGGGTATATATATTTGAATATATACTCTTCGTCATTTTGAGTACGTTAATGTTTTACAAGAAACTCAACGTGATACGAAAAACATAAAGAGATTTGTTGGAGTGCACATGCAGCGTGTGCTTCTGTTTGAATGATGAAAAATCCCATTAATATATTTTGTTTATTGATTAACTATACATAATAACATAGCATGCAAAACTCTAAAGCGCTAAAGCGCTATTGAACTCTAGACTCATAATAGGACTTGGATTGGTTAACCTAATCTATCATCTAATACTCCTTCTTCACAGTGTAAGTGGTGAAATCATTGAAGCTCAAAACTGACATTAGAAAACTATAAATTTTAAAGCAATAACTAAAACTAATTTGTTGATGAGAACGTCATGTAGCATGCAATTTGGTTGGGAAGATTTCAAATTCTTCATGTTGTTATAGTAGTGAAAGTAAATTATTAAACAAAGAAGTTTTAAGAGAAATAAGACGAGAAAGAGAAAAAGATGATTTGCTAGAAGAAAAAGGATTGGGAAGACTTAAGATTATAAATAAAATAAAATATATATTGGATAATTTTTTTTTATTGTTATAGAAAAGAAAAGAAAAGAAGTATTGGATTTTAAAAAGATTTGTTAAGAAGGAAAATAAACACAAAAAGGAAAATAAGGATAGATTGGGGATATAGAAATTTGTGATAGATGGTGTGTTGTGTTTTTGCAGCAGATGAAGCATATATTTGAAAATCATGAGAAAGTATGCCGTGGATATAGAGAAGAATTCTTTTGAGGGCAGTTAAGTAAGGCTCACGAGGATTATGCATAAATAAGCATATTTGCTGGCACATCATAAGTAAGATCAGCTCTCGCAAATGTAAGATACCGTTAAGTTTCAACAAGACTGCGATATAAATTTGGATCAGAGACCCGATCATTATGAGGTTCAAGTTCGAATTCCAAATCTACCGAGGTTTGGCAAGGATTATAATTAAGCATGCAGGCACTCTGAAAAATCTCCATAGCATACTTCCATTGAGACATAAACATACCGGATTTTGTACGAATATATTTTCAAAAAATAACTAAGTGGTCCAAGATCAGTCATAGAAAACTCCTTGTGTAAGGAGGCAATAACACGGTGTAATAATGACTCGGAAGAAGCAGTAAGAACAATATCATCCATATATAACAATAAATAGTCAATATCCGACTTCTATTAATAAATAAACAATATGTATCACATGACTATACAGAAATCCCACCTGAGTGGTATATCCTATAAAATGCTGAAACCATATTTGAGAGGCTTGCTTAAGGTCATACAAAAACTTCTTTAATAAACACGAACTTGCGACTAACAAAATCGAGTAGCTTGTGCATATACAAATTTCAGATAAATACCCTTTATGAAAAGCATTTAATTCTTTTGTCAACTTAAAAATTAAACTTCTTTGGCTTGTTCCCATAGTGTTTTGACGTAAGACAAATTAATCTTGTCACTTAGTTTGTATATAGTTTAAGTTGCAAAAACACATATTTGCAGCCTTACTATTGCTAAAAAGTTACATAAATAATATATAAAAATACATCTTTGAGCAAGAGCAAGGATTCTAGGAATCAAAATGCGTCATGGCACACGTAAGGAATTCGATCAATTAAAAGGCTTTCTAGTGTTATTAATTTCTTGATTGAACCTGAGGTTTGTAATTTGTATTAGTGCCAAGTGTTTTTCTGATTCAATACGAAAATTATATTGACCATTGATCATAATGAACAGAATGCCTCAATGCAACTATCAGTTACTGGGTGGCTTGATCGGTAATCAATTATCAAGATTAGATGGATTATGAATTTCAGTTTACCATTTTGAGACCGTAAAATGCAACTACCATACATATGTAAGATGGAAGGATCCCAAAAGTGCTCCAACCAACCCAAGTTCCCACGTTTAACTTTCGCTGCCCAAAACCCAAGTAGTTGGCTTTGCGAAGACAAACATTTGGGCCATCGCCTTCATTGTACTGACCCTGACCCGAGCTGACTTACGAGTACATCACTTCTTTTATCGCTTCATCCACAACGGTTGCCATTGCTATATATTAAACCATAGATATTTAATTCAGCCATATATAAAGTGACTTCCCTATAACAAAAGTTACTTTATACAGTATATGTAGAGAATACAGTATATCACCACATACAAGAATACAAATATGTTCTTCCCATATTAAAAGTAGTGTATTTTTTTTATATACATCTGAGCTCCGATATACATTTAAACCTCAGCTCCTAGATGTGGTATTTTATTTTTTGTTTTGAACGAAAGAGAGAGCTAAGCATAGTATTATGATGATATGCAATATTAAAGGGGAGACAAAAGTAACCAACAAAAAATCATTCTTGAAGCAGTGATTACGTTTTTCTTCTTATTAATCTAACACGTGTCATTCTCTCCTTAATTCGTTTCCTATATTTATAGCCTTCCTCCAACAATCTTCCTTCACTTTCTTTCCCCACCATCCATCACCTAACAAATTAAATCCTTTACATCAAATTTCCTATATCAAAATCTTATGATTAAAACTACCCACATTTTATACATATCGACTTTTACAACGTACATAATAAATCTAAGAAAACTATCCTAATCTATAGATGTTTAAAAATACAAAGCATTCGGGTCAAACAAACTTTGACCAAGCCTCTGCGGCCGATGATGACGACGACTACAGCCATGACAATGGTTACGAATCAAATCGTTCGAGCGACGAGAGTTCTCCAATGATGATGTCACCATGGAACCAAAGTTGTCCGTTCCAACCATCTTCATGGTCGACCAATAGTACTGAAAATGGCCTAATCGGTTCATTGGTTCGAGAGGAAGGTCACATTTATTCGTTGGCCGCCTCGGGCGGGCTTCTTTATACCGGATCCGATAGCAAGAATATTCATGTTTGGAAGAACATGAAGCTCTTTACAACGTTTAAGTCAAATAGTGGTTTGGTCAAGGCAATTGTTATATCTGGTGACAAAATTTTCACCGGACATCAAGATGGGAAAGTTCGTGTTTGGAAATCAAACACGAAAGACCCAAAAATTCATAAACGCATTGGGACATTTCCTACGTTTTTTGATATCTTAAAAAGCTCCATGAAGTCAAAAAATTACGTTGAGGTATAATTTATATTAGGAGATGTTTGAGATTCCTTATTCTAAATCGCTTGTTGCTTTGCAGTTCCAATGTCTCTATTTTAAAAAAAATGTAAAATTATAATATCATGTAAAAATAAGCAACAAACAGATGAATAATTAAATAAGCAGTATCAGAAATAGATATGTTAAGCTATTACTTTCAAACATTATTCATTCTTGTTCTAATGAAATATTAACATGTACGTCTATTTATTTATGATCCAGGTGAAGCGCAACCGTACAGCGTTATGGATCAAACACTGCGATGCGATATCATGTCTAAGTATCAACGAAGAAGAAGGTTTGCTTTATTCAGGATCATGGGACAGAACATTTAAGGTATGGAAAATGTCAAATTCTAAATGTCTAGAGTCAGTAAAGGCGCACGAGGACGCAGTCAACTCAGTCGTGTCATCAGACGACGGGTTAGTATTCACAGGATCCGCAGAAGGATCAGTAAAAGTATGGAAGCGAGAAGGAAAAGGAAAAAACATGAAACACAAATACGTACAAACGTTGATAGATCAAGAATGTGCGGTTACAGCATTAGTTGTGTCGAAAGGCGGTGGTTGTTCGGTGGTGTATTGTGGGTCGTCGGATGGAATCGTGAATTTTTGGGAGCGGAAAAAGGAGTTGGGAAAAGGGGGAGTGCTTAAAGGACATAAGTTGGCGGTTTTGTGTCTTGCGGTTGCTGGAAATAATTTGGTGTTAAGTGGTTCGGCGGATAAGAGTATTTGTGTGTGGAAAAGGGAAGGGTCAATGCACACGTGTTTGTCGGTTTTGACCGGACATAATGGGCCGGTGAAGTGTGTCGCGGTGGAGAAAGCAGCGGAGTCGAGTACTTCTTCCGGTGGTATGTGGGTGGTTTACAGTGGTAGTTTGGATAAATCGGTCAAAGTGTGGAGTGTTTCTGAAAATGGATGTTGACCGGTGACCGTTGACGGATTGGAGGTTTTAGTTGACTTGTGGGTCCTGGTTGGTGATTGGTTACATTGTTATTGGTTTTTGCTCATGCCTTTTTTGTTATGAGTGGACGGTTGAGATTGGTTTACGAGTGGGACCTGATTGTTTGTACATCAATATTTAATATATTTAATTAAAATGGTAGTGTAAGGTGTCACAATTTCATTTCAATTGACGGTAAAAGAAGAGTGAAAAAATGACATTTTTATGGTATATTGTATTGTCATTGTAATCTTAGATTTAATCCTAATGAAGTATTCCCTTCTTACCATTTTGTAGTGCATCTTTCTCTTTTTAAACGTCTCAATTTAATCATCCGTTTCTAAAATTGACTATTACTCTATTAGTTAAAGTTCCTTTATTTCTCTTAATATATACTAACAGATACCCGTTCAAAGCAGCGGATAGTTTATTTTATTTACTAATTTTATAGTACACTTGTTTATTAATATACTAAATTACATTTAATTTAATATGTAATTATATCTTAAATATTTATATCGTTTCTAAAATTAAATAAGGGTAAATTGGTCTATTTCGTTGAAGATAGGGGTATTTGTGTCATTTTCGCCCTTTAAAAATTTAACTTGTTAAAGAAAAGGGCTAGACACTTTATAAGGGTGTAAGATATATATAGATATATATATATAATACATATTATAAAAAACTAGCAAAGTGCCCGTGCATAGGTGCGAGAATAAATAGTTAATTTGACATTCACAGATTTTATTGTTAACGTTACATTGTAAAAAGTTTAATTTAAGAAATGTAAACTTTAAAACTTAAATGTTACAATTTATAAATTAGTGGTTCATTTGGAAAGTAATTAATGATTTTTAAGGGTAATTTGGACATTAACCATTATTGAGTCTAATTTTAAGTAAATAGATGGAGATAGTTTATATATAGTTAAGATATTTTTTGATTTAGTGATAAAGCGTACTTGCGTTTTTATATCTTTGATACACGTTTCTCTTTAGTAGATTTGAGCGTTCATTATTTTAGTTGGTAACTCATATTGACACCACTAACTCAATGACTAGTATTTGATGGCTTGATGCCGTTGTCTATTTGGTGTGTTTTAATAGGTAAAGTATTGTTATTTGTTTGATGTTTTGAAATACTTTATGTAATACATCTCCGACGTGCAATTTAGTTAGTTCTGGTGATAAGGGTATTTGTAAATCATTACATGCTAAATTCTTACCAAAATACCTAATTTATTACTAAAAAACATGATGGGTTTGAGAAGTCTAGGATTGTCGGTATTTCAACTTTTTCCCCCTCCTTTCTTGGAAATTCATGTAATATGTTAACGTGCTACCAAAGTCTAGTACGTTAAGCTATACATTGTCTTACGGCAAAATAAGCACCCGTCAGATTAAACAATTTTAGCTGAATTGTACATAAGAAATCCGTAGATCGACCATAGTCTGCTTTTATGTAATATGATAACGATCAAATTAAACTTGACTTTTGGACAAGCAAATATATACATTTCAATAAATCAAAACAAAAATTAATTATCATATAAGGCCTGAAAATATATTCAAGGGAGACAATATGAATGTTACTTTTTTGTATTTACTTTATCAAAAAGAGTCGATTGTTGAGGAATTTGGTGTAAACAGGGTAAGATTTCAATCGGATAATCTCTAGAATCGTATAAGAATCACTTTTAAAGTGATATTTCGACGCAATTAATGTCGGGTTCACGAAATTCGCTTTGAAATAATACTAGAGAAACGAATATGTTTGAACACATAATCAAATTCCAGAGCATATATATGTTCTATGTTTTTGTTGTGGAACTATGTAAATGAACAAATGCCACTAAAATTGTGGTTACAAAACGAAGATTTGTTCAAAATCGTTTTTAAGATTCATTGAATCTGGTCATTTTCGGATTAATTGAATCTAGTCAAATGGCATTGCCCCTAAGACCCCACAAGGGAACGCGGTCCCCTTGTGTCCCCAATTTTGGTTGAGCTCGGTATTTAGTAACTTAATCGGGTATGCACTCGGCATCACCTACCAGTATCTACTAATTCGTCAATGCACTAGAATAACATCTCTTCCCCATTTTAGTGCAATGTCTTTTGCATAAAATAATTAAACACAAACAAACTTATGCATAAATGAAAGTGTCACACATATCAAATTTCCATCTTAGTACATCACACATTCCAAATATTCAAGAATCAGGGTGTTCTAAGAATTGAACCCTTCAACCTATTTGAATACCTGAAGATAATATACACATAAGTTCCAAAGTACACTTAAACTAAATCCTGACACTATACATGCCACGTGTCCATATCCATTCATGAATGTATACAAACCTAAAGTCCCTAAATTATTTAAGCGGCCAAACTTTACATTCACATAGGTAGTCCTTTTCATCATGCATCTGCACTTGCACTTTTTCAAAAGAACTATTAAGAAGTTGTACTTCAACCTAACCCTTATGCAAATTTGAGCACATACCTTTGGGATGATATGTAATTCACAATGTGCTCCAATCTCTATTTGTAAGCATTCCACATTGAATTCAGCTTCTAATGCCTCATTAGAAGGGAATTAGGTGTCTTACCATTAGAAATTAAATGGACTTTAATCCCACCCCTAATGCGGACTTATCAACCAAGTCACTAGCTAAACTCTTCGTCAAGTGGTATGCTAAGTTATGTTGTGATATCACAAACAAAACTGATATCACCCCATTCGTGATTAACTCACGAATCATTCTATATATAACACCTAAATGTCTAGATTTCCCATTGTAGATCTGATTATAGGCCTTAGCCAAAGTAGCAGAACTATCGCAATGAATAGATATAGGTGATATAGGTTTAGGTTACATCTAGTTCCTTAGCCATTTTGCTTCTTTATCAGCAGCTTCCAATACAACAAACTCAAGTTCCATAAGTTAGTTATGTAAGTTTGCTTCTTAGAAGCACATGAAATGGAACCTCCCACAAGCAAGAATATACATCCACTGGTAGAAGAATGATCTTTTGTATTAGTAATCCAACTCACATCACAATATCCTTCTAATACCGAAGGATATCCCATATAGTACTAACTATAATCCTTAGTTTTCTTCAGGTACTTAACCGACCGCCTTAGAGCTTTCGAATGATGTGTACTAGGGTTACTAGTATACATTCTAAGCTTTCCCACTGCATAAGCAATGTTTGGCCTTGTGCTTGTCATGACATAAATTGAGCAACCAATTACTTAAGAATATTTAAGTTGTGAAACCGGTTCACCAGTGTTAACTATCAATTTCAAACTAGGATCCATAGGAGTACTCAATGGTGTACAATCAGAACATTTGAGTTTATTTAAGACTTTCTGAATATAATGAGATTGTGAAATAGAAATTCCTTGGTTCTTACGTTTAATCCTAATACTTAGGATCACATCAGTCTCCCCCATATCCTTCATTGAGAACTTTGATGACAAGAGTTCCTTTGTCAAATTAACTTCTTTCAAATATTTGTCAAAGATCAACATGTCATCAACATACAAGCAAATGATCACTCCTTTACCAAAATTATCAAAATTGTTGTATACACACTTGTTTGATTAATTCAAATTGAATCCAATTAGAAAAAACCACATCATCAAATTTCTGATGCTACTTCTTAGTTTCTTGTTTCAATTCATATAAGGATTTAATAACTTTACACACCCTGTGCTCATTTCCAGACATAACAAAGCCTTTAGGTTATTTCATATAAGCCTCCTAATCCAGATCACCATTGAAGTATGTAGTTTTCATATCCATTTGGTGAATTACTAGATTGTGTATTCCAGTCAAGGCAATCAACATTCTAATGGTAGATATTGGAGCAACAAGTACATAGGTGTCAAAATAGTCAATTCTAGATATTTGTCTAAAACTTTGTATGACTAACCTAACTTTGAATTTCTCAATAGTTCTATCAACTTTCATCTTCTTTTTGAAGATCCACTTACAACCTAAAGGGTTACAACCTAGTGGTAAGTCAGCTAACACCCAAGTATTATTATTTCCCATGATGAGAATCTATCTCAACACTGATTGCTTCTTTCCAAAAGGCAACATCTTAAGACTTCATTGCTTCTTCAAGTGTTTTTGGATCCTCCTCGATATAAAAGCAATATGGTTATCGGATAGAAACCTCATCTCTATAACCTTAGTTTAACTGGCTTGTCTAAACTCATTTCAAAACTCTCCACCTCATCAGTTTCATTAGTTCCACTTGTACTAGGAACCATATCCTTTGGTCTAGGTATATATGAGAATTTGTTCTCATCAAATATTGCATCACTTGATTAAACCACAATGTTAAACGAAATAGAATCATTAGGTTCAGTGACATAGAACTTATAATCCTTGGAATGCTCAACATATCCAATAAAGATGCAGTCTATACCTCTTTCTCCCCAAACTCTTCTTCTTGGGTTCAGGAAGTCTTACAAATGCTCTACAACTCAAACATGAACATAATTCAAGTTTGACTTTTCTTGAACCAAAGTTCATAAGGTGTAACCTTGCTCCTTTTGTTAGGAGTCCTATTAACCAAATAGCAAGCCTTTAACACGGCTTCCCACCAAAATTCATCACTTATACTAGGACATCAAAGAATTAACTATTTTAAAAAAAAATATTCTAAAAATATGTTATAAATTGAACCATAATTCATGGTTTTTCTCCAAATACTTAAGTACTTGATTTACATAATACTAACATATCCATAATAAATAAACAAAGGGGAACACTTCAATCATTAATACATCACTGTAAATACATTGTTCCGTTTCATTAATCTGAATCTCATTTCACAAAATGTCTTGGTCGAAATAT
This sequence comes from Logfia minima, assembly GCA_963921325.1. Taxonomy (NCBI): domain Eukaryota; kingdom Viridiplantae; phylum Streptophyta; class Magnoliopsida; order Asterales; family Asteraceae; genus Logfia; species Logfia minima. Next base: position 24,704,196 of record OY992774.1, on the reverse strand, counting down.
GTTGCCATTACGTGATATCACATTTGAGGCCATCCAAGAACTTAAAAAGTGTTCAAGTATTCTTGTTCTTAATCCAAAGAACTTAAGGATGTTCCATAGATATCTCAAACTCTAATTCACATTGAAGAAACAAATAACAATTTTGACATTTGTTTGATGACACACTAGTTTATAAACTGGAGCCAAGCCCATCCAAAATTTTAAAATATTTTACATGGTTTATGGATCTAATCAGTAACCCATAGTATATGAAATCCTTGGATCCTATAATAAATGCCATTTTAACTAAGATTAAAGCAAAACACGCTTCGTTATTTTGATCAAATAACAATCCGTTGTCAAAATTCAGAAGCCAAGATTCAGTCGATGGTTACAAAATTTTCATTTGCAGAAACATGCATTTTAAAACATTAGAAATATGACTTCCCATCGTTATGATTTAGTCAAATGACCGACACATGATATTGATAACAATATTAGCAAAATTCATATGAATTATATAAAGAGTTAAGGTACTTCCCTTTCAAACATATCATGTTTGCCAAGCAGAAATAATAAATCACCAACAACCATTTGAAAAGTGGTAGTATGGCATAAACATCAAAGTCGTCGCTAATTTCGGTTAACGACAATTATTAACTTGTTTACTTAATTTGTTTCCCCTTTTACGCTTTTGCTATGCAAATATTAAAATGAAATACAAGAAAACGACTTGCTTATTTCATAGCGAATAATCATGTCCAGTTAAATGGTGACTAATCCACATCATGGTTCTTGCAACCCATGATACAATTCAAATAATTTGAATTTAGTTTTAAGAACAAAAAGTAAATAATAAAATTCAGCAACCCAATGAAATCAGTAAAACAGTTTCACGAATCACCATGATTCACATTAGGACTGGTCCAAGCCAATTGAGGTCCGGGGTGAGATTGTACAAGAGGGCCTCACCACAATAAATTTTTATTAATCAAAAAAATTATTGAGCCGATTTTGATTCCCACCCTATGTAAAAACGCTTCTATGAGCATTTTTCTAGATCCAAAGTCATTAATAACGGTATCAAGATTAACATTTTCCAACATTTCTTTTTCGATACATAACATGGCCAAACCGTTCGATCTTTCTTGTGACATTGATGATCTCAAATAGTTTTTTAATAATTTTAGTTTTGAAAAACTTCTTTCCGTTGATGCTACAGTACCAAGTACAGTTAGTAATATACGATATGCAATGAAAACATTTGAATAACAATATGCATCTTTAACAAATTCTAAAATTTCAATGGCTGACATTAGCTTATTTGGCAAAGTCATTTGCAACACCTTTAATTAAAAAAAAAAAATCATTTAAATCCACGTCACACTTATTAGCATGGGAAAAAGTTGTTGCAAAATTAGTACATTTTTTTTAAAGCACGATATCATCTAGTGACTTCAAACTTTTTGAATCATTTAAAAATCCAAAAATATTTTCGAATTTTTGTAACTTTTTAAATATTTTAGCCAATGAAGATAATGCCATATCTACAACAATTAAAAAGTACTCAATTCTAAAAGACTCTTGAGCCGATTGTATTTCATTTTCATTATTAGTTTCATCAAATTGTTTTTTCCTAATAATACGACGTTTTAATGGAAAAGTAGGTTCGACATCCATTTCACATGCAATATCTTTAGCATTTGTCATACTAGATTCAAATCCTTCATTTCGGTAATTTTTAAAAGAATTCATCATACTTTCTAGATAATTAATTGTAGCATATAAACACATAGATTTTGATTGCAATTTTTTACTCACCGCATTAATAACAAATAAAATATCATACCAAATAACCATACCAAGTAAAAATTCAAAATTTTCTATAGCACTAACCAAGCTTTCCGCTTCACTTTTTGATTTTGCATCATCACATGATTTACATAATTCTTTTAAGGCTAACCTTATTTGAGGAGCTTGGAACCTAATAGCTTTGACACTTTTTATTCTACTTTCCCAACGAGTATTGCATAATGACTTTACGGTTAAACTTGGAACTTTATTGACTAATATATTCCATCTTTTAGTAGAACTTGAAAATAATATATATATATACGTTGCAAAACTCCAAAAAATGAAACAGCTTTAACACATGAATGAACTATATCACTAAGAGTAAGATTTAGACTATGACATGCACATGGCATGTATAATGCTCTTGGATTAATTTCACGCAATCTTTTGAACTCCTTGGTGTTTTCCTTTCATATTAGAGCCATTATCATAACCTTGACCCCTTACATCATCAACATTAAGGTCCAACATTTTAAGCACATTTAACAATTCATTAAAAAGTCTCAACCCCGAAGTATCGTCTACTTTTAAAAATTCTAAAATGTATTCAACAATGTTTATGTTAGGAGATATTTTCACACATCGAACAATTAGAGTCATTTGTTCTTGATGACTTATATCCGGGGTACAATCTAAAATAATAGAAAAATATTTTGATTCTTTAATATTCTTAATTATAGTAGAACTTCTCACTATGTTTGCTAAAATAGAAATTAATTCATTCTGAATTTTATAACCAAGATAGTGATGATGAATTTCTTAATTTTCTATATGTTTAACATGATCTTGCATTATAGTATCAAATTCTGTCATCATTTCTATTAATCCCAAAAAATTACCATTATTATCTACATGAAGTTTCTTGTTAGACCCGCGAAAAGCTAGGTTATACTTAGATAAAAATTTGACGGCGGCAATTATTCTTGTTAAAACTTGTTTCTAGCGTTCTTTTTCTTTTGTAACTAATTTTTGAAAATCTTTATCAATGGTTTTATTGTTATTCAATCGCATTCGTTATTCATTCCAAGAATTCATGCAAATAATATGTTGAATATTATTTGCATGTTCTTTAAGTCTCTCAAAAAGATATTTCCAATCACTAAATCCATCATTTGCTAAAGCAATTCTATAATTATTAGGTTTAAATAACTTACAACAAAAACAATAAGCTTTATCTACTTGTTTAGAGTAAACTAACCATTTTCGATCATTTGTTTCACCATTACTCAATTTTCTAGTATAAGAAGAATAGGAAAATTGTCTAGAGTTATTATCTTTAGAGAACACTAAATTGAGTTCTCTTATTGGCCCCTTTTCAATTAAGATATCCCTTAGTTTATTATCAAGTCTATCCCAATTTGTAGGATCATAAATATCAAAAAGAGGAATAAATTGATTCTCATTTGTTGCATTTTCATTATCATTTGTTGCATTCTTATTTGTTATATTAACATTTGTTGGATTATTATGATCATTTGTTGCATTATCATTTGTTATATTAACATTTGTTGGATTATTATGATCATAAATTATCATTCTCATTTGTTATATTAACATTTGTTGGATTATTATGATCATTTGTTGCATTCTCATTCGCTAAATTATCATTCTCGTTTGTTATATTAACATTTGTTGGATTATTATGATTTGTTACATTAGCATTTTCATTTGTTACATTATCATCATTATCCAAAACACTAGATGAACATGTTCTTTTAACAAATTTATCTAAGGATCCTCTTTGAGATTGTTCTAATTGTTCAAGTTTTTGTTTTTTTTTTCCTTTTTTTGTTTCCACATAACTGTTAGGAAACATTGTACTCTAAATATAAATGAACAATAAGTCGATAATAAAAGTTACAATAAGAAACGAAAGCACTTGATAGTTAGATTAGTTGATTACTTTGTCAATGTCAATTCTTGTCATATAATGATATAAACTGAAAATTTGAGATTGCAAGCCACTGTCATATAAGTAGTAACCTACAACACACATAAACAATCTCATCAATAATTCAATAGATAATTGTATGGTCAAACAGAAGCATTTGTTGTCATTGTTTTTGTGCAGTCCATTTGTATAGTAATTCATACAAGCAACTATAGTAAAAAAAACCAATGAACTCAGAACCTACAGTATATGCTACGCTACTGTAGTAAAAAAACCAATTTTTATTGAAAACTCACGCAAGTCACAACTTTTTAAATCAAACATCAATAATCAATAATCACTCTTTAAATGAACAAATTTAACTCCAAACCCCATCATAAGCAAATATGTATAACTAACAAAATTGAAATAACATCAATTATAAATTATCAATAGCTACATGGGCACATGGCAGGTGTGATCAAAATATGAAATTAAGGTTAAAAGAACAAAAATAATTGAAAAATAAGTGTATGTACCTGAGAGAGAGAGAGAGAGATAGACGGAGAGAGGAGAGTAATTATTGGAAGTTATCGGCGATTGCGAGTGTAGGTACCGATTGAGAGATTGATGAAGATGAAGATCGTGTTGCGTGCGACAGAGAGGGAGAATGGGAGATTTCATATTAGAACGATTTAGTTTCCTTTCTTCCTGTTGGACTTGTACATTTATTGGGTCAGGCTACTAGATGGGCTCACATCTAATTCTTAAAATTATTTGTAAAATTGGGCCTAGTGTGATATACTATATATATAAAATTTGGGGCCCTCTATGAGGTGAGGCCCAGGGCGGTTGCCCAGCCCGCCCGCCCTCAAAACCGGCACTTATTCACATGAGTGATGAGTGTGCAATCACATTCCACCAATATATATAACTCGTATTATTTTTATTAACACAAACCAATACTTCAAACATTGATTGCAGAAAGCCCTAGTTGGATTTATTGGTTTTTCACAATATTTAAAAACTCGGGTTTCAAAACGATCCGGCATAGTGACCGGGTCCGGGTCAATCCTGGTCAACTCGGGTCAATTCGTTTTGTGATTTGGTTTTAGAAATTTTGAATATTTGTCAATCGCATATGATTGTGTACTAATTTCAACCTTGTTTTGATTTGTTGAATTATGATAATAATGAATTCTTAGTTGAAATTTGTAGATAATTAAATTTTATTACATAAATTATCATGTCTTTATAAAACTGTGTACGGATACACGAGTGAACGATCGGAAACATTTTTTAAAGTGATGCAAATATCCTTTTTAATATAATTTAATGATTTATGATGACTACTTTAATGACAAAACAGTAAAGTTAAACTTAAGAAAAAAAAATGAAAATTATACGAATAAAAGATTTGTCAAACCTTACAAAAAAAAAAAAAAAGGTTGAAAATCCGCAACCCGCCGGGTCAACATAACCGGATTACCGGGTGAACCGCTAAATCCGCCGGGTTGCAGCGGGTCAGAAACATAGGTTGACCCGACATGTTGTGACCCGACTCACTACCCGGGTCGCGGTCAGCCCAGCCATGTCAACCCAGTTCAAAAACCTTAGTCCTTTCGTGGCCATTTAAATAAGGAAAACAAAAACCGGTTTCAGACAATTCATTTTGTACTTTAAGAATTCAATATGAAACCACATTGTTTTAGACAAATGAAAAGAGACACCTGATCCACCATTACATCCAATGAACCGTTAATCAACAGACCGTTCCAACTTGATCATATGTCTCAAATTCTATTAAAGATTACATCACCATTATTTACACAGACTTGCTTAACGATATCTAAAACCATAATTATCATCAACGAAATACTACAATCTTTTTCTGCCATCGCCTAATGTCAATCCCATCAAACTTCTCAAACTTGGAAATCATATCCTTCACCAATTCATCCATTGATATCAACATAGAATATCAATAATATGTTTTTGTGTTTGAAACGTAAATGAACAAATACCACTAAAAATTGCGGTTACAAAACGGTTATTTGTCTAAAACCGTTTTTTTAGATTCGTTGAAACATGTCTTTCCGGGTTGATTGAATCTAGTTATTTGGTGTTGCTCCTAAGACCCCACAAGGGAGCGCGATGCATCAACTACTCCGTGTCTACTAATCCGCTGATGGATTAAAATATACAGCATTAAGTTATATATAACTTTCATTTGTTTAAAAAAAACCCACATTACAGTTTGATCTTAAAACCTGATTAAAAGATGTCTTGTCACATATTTAAAGTAGCCATTTTTTGTAAGTACTAATTTTTAGTTTTTAGGTTATGTAGGTGTGCAACTTTCAGGAGCCAACGCTACTGTTCATCCGTTTTCTTGTTTTTAGCCCTTTTTCCTCGTTGACGCTACACTTCCATGTTTTGGTTACAGTTTAACTGCCCAGAAGATCAAAAAGTAGACGATTGGTTAATTTCACCATAGATTAAAGTTGTGTGTTTAAGTCCTAACATTTGTGTTTGTTATTAAAGTTATCGGAAGGAAACTTACCAAAAGACCATTTTCGTATAACAATCGGCCAGAATGGCCTCTTCTTTCAATTTGAGCATTAAAGATAGCTGCCTGCGTGTGGCCGCTTTTGCTACTAGTCGAATTCAGTTCCATACCCATGTAACTTTGTGTTTCTCCTTCCAATACTTTAAGCACCTACAAATTTTTACGGTGAAGAAAAATGTTACCATAATGCATTATATCAAAATAAACCCATATTAAATTAAATATGACATATAACAATGTGGATTCTTTCAGCATTAAGAGTAATAGTACATTTATAAATTTAGATAGGCTTAACTACACGAAAATATAATTATTTTTTCTGACATTTATAGTATTCAACAAAATACTCGGAATTCCATTGTGCACAATGAACTTTCAATCTATTGCTATCGTATATATTTGGTGACGTGTCAACTTGTAATAATGACACGTGTCACCTCATACAGCTGACAGCGAAATAAAAGTTCGAAAAATTACATACAATAGCAATTAATAACCAATTCACTACGTTCAATGGAATCATGAATAGTTCGAAACACACTATGAATCTCAGAGCATAAATAATTACATTTTCGTGTAATTAAGCCTTTATGATAATACACCTTTGACATGGGCGGTCTAGATTCCAAATCTTTTTGAAGACGTAAGGAGGCAGCATGACTAATAGCATCTAGATGTGTAGGAAAATTGTTAGGTTGGTAGGAACCTAAGCGTGTGTCGAGCAACTTATGCTTATAAGCAAGAAGATGTACATGTTCAATTTCTTGTGATGAGTAAACGTCATGCCAAAAATTGCAGGACTTGTATCATTGCAGTTCACTGGTTTTTCGACCTGTGATTAGCTCTAAAAGTACTAATCCAAAAGCATATATGTCAACTTTCTCCGTTATAATTCCTCCATTGAAGTACTCTGGTGCAAGATACCTATAATAGACACATCCATATGTTCATTGTAGTATTAAATGGGAATAATACATGACATATCTGATAGTTGTTAAACCATCACCAAGGTGGCCTAGTGGTTGGTGTCCTGATATCCTCACAAGAGGTCTCAGGTTCAAACCTCACTAGTTGCACATCTTGGAGTGGCTAGGGAAATGGTCGGAAACGGTCACGGGATATCCCGGTTAGGCCGTGTACATCTGAGTAAAAATACTCGCCCTTCCCAGGTAACCTAAATAGGGAAAGCCTCATCCATTTATATAAATTTATTTTTTATTCTGATAAAAGAGAACAGGAAGTACCCTGAAGTTCCAATGACTCATTCGTCATGACATGTATCCTGTTCAGTGTGCAAGCTAACAAGCCCAAAGTCAGCAACCTATATGAACAGATATACATTTGAGTAAGTTTAAGCAACATACGATTTAAATGAATATTCTTGTATAACGTTACAGACTTTGAATAGGGTGTTGAGTTACCAAAGGTTCGTAATCGTGGGTTAGCAGGATGCTTTTCGGCCGCATGTCCCCGTGAACAATGCAGCCCACCCTACAATCCTCATGAAGATACTGTAATCCTGTTGCTGTTCAAATTGCTATCTTCAAACGCGATGGCCAATCTAGATATGTTCTCTTGTTTACTGTTATTTAACCAAAAATGACAATTTAAGTTCATTCCACAAAGTTCAAATGTCAGTCCAAACAAGGTTTTTTTTTTTTTCTTTTTTTTTTTTTTTTAACAAATAGCTTCATATATATCAAGGAAGTGGGAGATATACCGTCTAAATAAATGTCCAACGAGCCATTGCATACATACTCATAAACTAATAGCGTTTGAGTTCCCTCGATGCAAAAGCCAACTAGTAAGACAACATTTTTATGTTGCACACAGCTAAGTACTTTCACTTCCTTACAGAAATCAACATCTCCATGTGACCCACAGAATTTTAACTGTTTGATTGCAACAACTAGCCCATCTTTTAGCACTCCTCTGTAATCAACCTGTAATCAACCCATATATAACTCACCCTCTGCCACATAACTCGAATCAGAGAAACTATCTGTGGCTTCTTGAAGCTCGCTGTAATAAAACTGTCTCAAAGGTTTTATCAAGTTAGGTGCTTGGTGTTGACAAAGAGAACACAAAGGCGGTGGTAGTGACAAAGTCCTACCCAAAGAGACGGCCTCTCTAATTCCAGAACTATAAATATTGTCTTTAAGTGCACTAGTCATTTTATCATGATCAAAATCTGTGGAATATAAACGTTTGGGATTGCGAATAATCTTGGAGTTATCATCTACAATGCTTTTTTGAGGCACTAAGAGCGATAAAGCTATGATCTTTTCCCAACAGGAGTCCATAGCAGTATGTGGATCGTTATAGTTGTTTGACTTATTGATTTGTGAAGTTTTTCCTTTGATCAGCCCTTCAAAAAGTGGGTTTGGTTTGTACACTAGGAAAACAGAAGATTGTGGACAAAATACAGCTGTTTCTTCAGGACTGCTCACTGGAGTTGAATGATTCACACCATGGCCCAAGAGTTTTTCAGGGTCCAAAGTAGGCGAAGAAACTGCTGAAAAGAAAGGCGTTTGGATGTCATCGGATCGACCCAGATTGAGCTTAAGGACTTTTGTTTCTGAATCTTTCAATACAACAATGTTGCAGTTTAGTTCCTCTGTGCAGTGTTTAACTTCAGGTTTCATTTTCCTGATTAAACAATGTACATAAATGGTTGGTATATCACAGACTACAGAACACCTTTCTAATAATGTAAAGATGATTGAGTAGCTAAATGTGATATAAATGAGATAATAGTTTTACTTCTAATTACTTATCCAATACGACCCAGTTGACCGCATTATACTTTGCGTGAGCGGCCACAGAACCTGCAGGTGTTCCTGATAACACCTTGATTTGCACCATGACCTAAACCATTCCAAGTGAAACTCATCACTCAACCAATAAGAATACACATTTTCATATTTTAAATTACAAGATTCTCATATGATCAGGGTGAAGGAAGTAAGAGCAAATCACTTTAGGATGCAATTGGTTCACGTAATGTTTTTAATGGAATTGGAATTCATCCAAGGTATTGGAATTTCAAGCAATGTGAATTTATTTGAATGAAGGAATTTGGTGAATCCAATTCAATTCATTTTTGAACTGAACATTCTTGGAATGGAGTTGCGATTCCAATTCCATGGAATTCCATATAATTCTACGAACTAAACTTAGTTTGAGGCCCACTTTTCATTTATTTTATATATATTGATCAAATTGCATGCTGTATGAGCTTAATTTAAGTGTTTTTTAGGGTTTTTAAACATACACTATTTCCATTAAATTTCGATATAACTGCAAAAGATGAAATATTTAGACTTCTAAAACAAACGTCTAAGTCTTTAATATTGCATGCTTATCAGAATAAGTATTCACAAGGAAAACACACACAGAGTTCTATAACAATTAACACATTAAATTAGTAGATAATGTAGTCTTTATCATTTGATATGTACACGGTTTCAGGAATCTAATTAACCATATAACGAGAAAGTTGATAAAGTATTCGACCCGACATTTAATCTGAAACAAACTAAAACAGAAATATGACACCGTTACTTTGGGACAAATAAAAAGATGTTTACCTCAAATAAAGTTTGAAATTCCAGTACCATCCAGAGAACAAGATTCAGAGATCTGACATAGTGACATATTCTATCAGGTAAAGTGACAAAATTATCACTGTTCCGGCAATTTCCATTTAATCACTTCCAGCTCCATACTTTTTGACCTACCACATTTCCACCAACTTAATTAGATTCTAATCAAAACCAATTACACAATTATGTAAACTAACTGATTATGCACACAAAACAGGTAAACACATGAATTAATTACTTGATCTAGCACCGTTGAATACTGCAAGCAAGATAACACAATCTCCAGGATGAACTACATGAGTAAGAGCCCACGCGAAAGCTGCTTTGGAAATAACCTTCTCGTCGGCCTTCACGGCAACAATCACATTCTCCAGCGAGTTATGCGGTGCTTTTTGAACCGCCGATTCTTTTCTCGGCGGGAACATTAACTATTGAAGAAAACCGTTTCCGGGAAAAAGAAGAAGAACAAAAAAGAGAACTTTGTGATATAAAAGGAGGGGAGAATTTTTGTTGACAAAATAGTTACTTACACTAATTTGAAATTTAAAAGTATATGCGTATATTAGAATTCACATATAAGTTTAGAGGGAAAAATACGTATATGTTTAATTAACATTAATTTCTTAAATGGAACCAACCCTTGCTACAAAGGTAATTGGATGATGTTGATCTAGTGGGGTATGTTGTTATCCAGAAGGGTCATTCTCTGCGTGTGATCACATTTAACAGATATTATTATTATTACAGTACTGATATTGTCCAACAATATTCTAGTGGTGGCCGGCTGTTGCATTATTAGCTCATGATGGTGTACTATCGTTTTGGCAAATCATTGATTACGGTACGGTATGTTTAGGAAAACTAGTTGAATCTGAAGTTTATGTTTTTAAGACGATGAATTGTATATCATCAATTGCATTCATTAATCATTAAATTTATTTTATAGTATTTTATAATATAACATTATAAAACATATTCAATGTTGAATGGATATAATTATGTAACGTACATGTTACTCCCTTTTCTTAAAAGGTACTTGCAGAAGCTGTTAGTTCACGAGCTTATGGAAGATTTTTGTTTTCTTTTTTAATAAAATAAACTCTATTTTGTTTGATTAAGAATGAAACTTATTTATTTATGTGGACAGAAGCAGGCAGTCTGTTGATTTCGAGGGTTCTGTGCGAAACATGATAATGAGCCCTAAACTTTTTTATATATAAGTAATAATGAGTTAATGAAAAATGATGAAAAAACCTTTTAAAATAAAGAAAAAAGAATTAGGCTTTCAAGATTCGATAATAGGACCAAACATAAATGTTGTAAAACTGAAAAGGGGGACACATTGCCAACTTATCTACTGTACACTTATGATTTATTTTACGTAAACTGATATATATTAACATATATAATATACATTGACTAAATTTTGAGCCCTAATTTTTTTGTGGTCCTGTACAGTTACACACTACGCACCCCTTTTGAACCGAGCCTGGAAAGAAGCATATTAAGCCACAAGAAATATCTGTCAAATACACCAACATCGTCTCCCATAATTGTCAAGAGACTATAATTTCAATTTTAATTTAATAAAAAAGTACTCATAAAAGACACAATAATTGGTAAAAGAACTTGTTAAAACCTTCTAATTAACCCAAGGTTTAATAAAAACGCCCATTTTGTTATATTCATATAATGATGTATGAATTTAAAATTACTTGGGGGACAAAACAAGCCAAACGTCCATTCTAGTCTTGTCTGTTTGGACATGAAATCTGATATAGATTCCCTTATACAAACATGAATTCACAAGACACACCAAAAAATACATATCAATTTTCTATTTAAAACAATTTCGAATTGAAAAAACTATCCTCCGCATGAAATTGCGAGTTGCATAGCCGGTTTTGCGGGTTGCGTGTCAGGCTCGTGGCCTGAGCACGTGCTCGTGGCCGGGGTCGTGATCAGGAAACAAGTCCCCTTTTAGGGTCCTAGCCGCGCAACCCGCAATTGTTGCGTGTTACAGTGGATAAGTTTTTAGATAACTTGTCGTATCTCAAAAGGACAGTCTGGATAAGATTTTTTGGATTTTTCGAATAACATAATTTCTTTTATAACCATTTCATTTCATCAATCTTTTCTTTACACAAAAAACATCTCATTTTCTTTAAAACACTCTCACTTACCGAAATTTATATTTATTTTGTTGTAATCGAAATTTTGTTGAAGATTTTCAAGGTATGAAAGTTCAAATTTTTTGTTGTAATATTTATTTTGATTTTTAAGCAAAATAAGTGAAGTAAATGATAAGGTTAAGGTTAATTCTTATTCTGGAAGTCATTTTGAATATATTAACGGCATGTCAATGTATATGGTAATACATTGCACAAGAGTTATTTTAAAAAAAATGTTGTAACGGAAAAACCAATATCATACAAAGCTTTATTAAAAACAGTTCTAAAAAAATTAGAATTAGCACTTGATAGTGATATTGGTAAGAAATATAAGGTGGATCAGTTTGTCATAAATATAACCCATCATATTGATGATCTTGAGGAATTTTTAACTTATGTGATTAATAATACTCCAATATAATTATACATTGTTGACAGTGTAAGAAATGTTTAGGGTATGGATAGCAATCAACCTAGCATAGGGGAGTGGTGGTTTTTAGGAACAATTTCAACAACTACAAACACATGAATACCACGAACCACCTCAACAATACCAAATTAATCCTCAATATCAAATTTTGCTGCCTTAACCACCACCATATTATCCATCATTTTCACAGTATCATTATCATGTCGCTCAACAATATCCACAATCTACCCTATATCAAAACAACACAAACACACAATTTAGGGTAGAAGAAGTAACCACATATGTTGTTTGCGACTTATCATTTCCACATGCCACACTTGATTATCATGATTATTCGACTTTTCATGCGGATGATTCACATGTTAAACATTATAGGGAAGAAAATGTCAATCCACAAAAGGCGTTTGACCATCCGTTTGAAGATTATATTGTTTCTATGACGAGGAGGAAATAGATGAGGAGGAGGATGAAGGTGACAACCCACTACTACATTAAAAAACGCAAGAAGATAAATTCTAGAACCACCATTGTTATTAGAAAATGATCAAGATAATATAAAATGGTCATTAACCTTGTATGAACCCTCCTATCGAGTAAAACTTGGACAAGTTTTGAAAGTAAAAAGGACTTGAAGGTTCAGTTGGAAACCAAGTATCTCGAAGAGGGTTTTAAGACTAGGCTAAAACATTCAGACAAGGTTTGGTATGTTGTACTATATGTCGTGGCTAGGTTAAAGCAGCTTACATTTCAACGGTCTTTTCTGACGCATATCATGCACTATGTTGTCATTATTTGTTGATGAACTTGAAAAGACAAACTGGTAGGATCAAGTTCTACGAATGGCATTACTGAAAGATATGTAAGGCATACCGGTGTTTAGATTTCGATTGGTGTGTGATTTTACATAACATACAAACCTCTTCTAATACTCTTAAAGTAGGGAAAAAGATGGTCAAGCTGTCATTCAACAAGGACGAGATATGCTTAGAAGACATCAAACAATGCCGAGTCCATTAACGCGCTAAACAAGTATGCACGAAAACTCCCTATCACAATGTTCTTCGAGTTTTTTCAAGCTTCGGTGCAACAATGGTATTTCAAACATCGTGTCATTGGAGCGGGAGTTACAATATCTCTCAGACCATATGTTGACCGAAAGATCGGAAAAAAGTCAACAAATCGTTATGTTGTCAGGTAAATCCAATCACAAACAGGATTTTTGAAGTGCTTGATGACAACAAGGATGGGTTGGTCAACCTTGACATATGAGTGACACAAATGTACAAACAGGACGACGTAAGCTACTTTGTCGAGATATATTTTATTGCATAATCGTATCAAGCGGCATACGCTGTAACATCCTCTCCCGCGGTCTGGTAATTTCTATTATCTAATTGTTTTAGAAATTATTAAATATTATGTGTTTCATTGTGAAACGTAGATAAACAATCCTTTTGACTTATTGTGACTAGTGAAATATTAGTAGATTCAAAATTTGTAAGTTTTTGATTTTCTGCGACACAAGGATAGTGTCGCAGGTTGTCTGTGCGACACAATGGTTGTGTCGCAGGACTGTGTCGCAAAACGGGCTGAACTGAAATTAAGTAAGGAGCTTAAGTGTAATTGTAAGATTAAATATATATACACACCGTCTAAGCCTTCAAAATCATTTCCAGAACATTTCTAAACCTTTAAACTCGTTTTAGAGAGAGAATTAGAGTGAAGAAAAGAAAAGTTGGGTTTTGAATCATATTTGAGCTAATTAGCTTTGAATCCGAGGTAAGGTTCTGATTATATTGTGTTATTGTTGTTTATAAGTGAATTACACGGATTGATATAGGTTAATTTGAGTATTACATGTTTGAATTCGTGAATTTCGAATCTGGGAACTGGTCTGTTCTTCATTGCGACACAAGGGTTGTGTCGCACGTTGTGTCGCTTGAACGTTCTGCGACACAGTTGGTTATGTCGCTTAAGGCGGCCAGATTGGTTACTGCGACACAATGTTAGTGTCGTAGGTTTATGTTGTGCGACACAGTGGTTGTGTCGCTAGGGCTTACTGTGCGACACAATGGTAGTGCCGCATGAGATTATAAAAGAATTTTATTTTGCAAATTTTGAAAATGCGTGTTTTGAAGACGCGGTTTTGTGAAAATCTCATTAACTCGGATTTAGTTGAAATTTGCATGGTCATTCGGAAACGACCTAGTATTCAATGTTATATTCTAATAGCTTAGGCAGTTTTTGGCCATCCGGGGTCATTTAGGACCCGAAAATGACATTTTTCAGTTTTAAACGTCATTGTGGAATTTTCTAATTTCATTTATGATTGAACTGTTGTTTGTCTAGACTTCAGGGATTACCTGATTGGATAATTAGACTATAATGATATTTATGGAACGAACTTCTGACTTGTGTATGATTTTCTGTTTCAGATCAACGTAAGACTCAGTGATATAAGAATCCTGAGTGTGGAGACGTCAGAGGTATCGGTGAGTGGATTCAGAACTCATCATTTAATTTAGTTGTAACTATTTGGTTACAACAAGTAAACGTAGATGTGTATTAGACTGTTTAGTCTAGATTATTGATTATTGATCTACGTGATATGTGAACCAATGTGTACTATGTTATTGAGGTCAACGTGTAGTTGGACTTCTGGTTATTATGTGTTTTACACAGGTTTTGATTCATTTGTTGTGTTTGAGACCTGTGTATGTGTTTAATAACCAGTAGTTATCGGTCTATTCTGTATTGGCCATACGGATTGACGGTAAGTGTTCTTGGGGAAATCCCCGGGTATTATGATATCCCCAGAGCCACCGATCCTCATTGAATTATGTGTATTTACGATTATTTGGTGTAAACAACTTGTTATGCTAAGTTGAATGGAGTGTGATGAATCTATTCACTTAGCTTCGTGCTAACCCCTCATTTTACTTCCTGCAGGATATGTTTTGATTAATTGTGGGTGCAGGAGGTGATTGGTTGATCAGGGAATGTTTGACTGCGCTCTTGGTCTCTGATATGGTTTTTGTAATAAACCTTGTTTTGTAAATTTTATAATACTCCGTCTTTTGTAGTTTTAAACAGTTTAAATATTGTGTAAATATTGAAAAATGTAAACTGTTTATGTATAATGTTTAATATATATTAAGGTAATGTATTTTAAATTCATGCTTCCGAGTTTATTAATATAATATTCTTATATGAAATGAGGGGTGTTATATACGCAGAGGCCATACTCCCGATGGTCATCCTTTATAATGGATCAATCAAGGTGATCTGAAGACTGTGTTGCCGCTGGTCTTTGTGAAGGGGCAAGTTAGTTACCCACATGGGCGTGGTTGTATTCTTTCCAAAGGAGAAGAGAAACAAAACAAACAATGTAGTCGGTGTAACGAAAACAGGCAAATTTGAACAACTCGCATGGCTACTAAGGATAGAACGGACGAGTCAAGCCAATCAAGATCTCAATCAAGATCCACCTCGACATCAAAATTAAGATCCAAATCAGTAAGTTGCTAACATTTAGACTTCAATAAACTAAAATACTGGTATGTCTAACATCATCTTTGAATGTCACTTGCAAAAAACCTCCAGAAAATCAAAGGTGAACGTCAAATTAGAAGTGTCTCAATCGACTCAACATTTTTCAAGTGTACATTTTAGTCACCGTGGAATGTATTGTAATGAAAACATTTATGTTATGTACTACTTAACAATGTTCCTTATATTTTATTAATTGTGTATTTGAGTTTACAGCCAACGAAAAATGAGAAGATATGTGAGACGATTTGTGAAATAAGATGATGATCATTTTATCCTAAGGTCACAGTATTTATAAAAAAATTTAAAAGTCCCAAAAATCTCAAAAAAGTCATATACTGAAAATGGATAAAAAAAATAAAGCAATTTACACAACAAAAAAACTACGACCCCAAAAACGATCTGAACACAACCTCGGCCACGAGCGCGCATTCAGGCCACAAGCCCAGACACATAACCCGCAAAGTCGGCCACACAACTCGCATTTTGCAGGTTGCATAGGAAGGTAGTTTTTTACAATTTGAAATCTTTTTGGATATAACATTAAATATGTACTTCTTTTTGTGTATTTTTGTGAATTTCTCTGCTTGGACACATGCATTGAACCGGATAATTCTAATGGTGAATCCAACTTTGTGGGTATCATGAGAAATATTCATATATCCCTCGATGAGGTACACATATCAATCTATATGTACCATTGTACCTCTGTTTATGAGAATTAATCAAAGAATTGTACTTCATCTCACTTGTATCCGGTTCTTGGGCGCGCTAAATACAAATGCAGTGAATAATTCCTGCTATCCTGTAAACATAATGTCAAAAGAAATGTTCCAAAATGATTGAAATAAGGTAGCAATAATATGCACAGAATTAACAAGAAAATGCAGATGTTAAATTTCATGACGAGGCAATTTATACAAAAAAATGGCTAGTGAACATAAAGCAAAATCATTGACAAATGTTTTAGATATCATGTTAAGACAGCATTTCTTAAAAAAAGATCAATATATACGCATAGTGAAATACATACATTGGTTAACTAATAATCGATGATAGTATGACTATTTGGTCATATACAGAAAAAGATGTAGCTAAGTTAAGGTGCTTGGTAGAGGCGTATGAAATTTATTTGAAACTTGGATATCATGCATTAACATGATATGTACCAGCTGATAAACGAGGAGTAAGAAGGACCTCAAGTGGCGTTGCTTTCATGTTAGTTAGTCCGAAGCTCTCGCTCATATCAATAGGCTCATCAGATGGTTTCTTGAGCACAAACTGTTGTATCAAACTAGCCAATGTTAAATGCAAAGACTGGAGGGCAAAAGAAACACCGGGACACATTCTTCTACCACTACCAAAAGGCATAAGTTCGAAATGATTTCCCTTGACATCAATATCACTTTGACTTGTCAAGAATCTTTCAGGTTGAAAGTCATTAGGATCTGACCAAATGTTAGGATCATGATGTATTTTCCATAAATTCACAAACAATCGAGTACCCTTTGGGACGTTGTAACCAGCCACAACACAGTCCTCCCTGGACAGGTGAGGAGCCGCTAAAGGGGCAGCTGGGTATAAACGCATTGTCTCTTTGATGATAGCTTGAAGGTAGACTAAGTTCTTGATGTCGGATTCCTCCACTAGTCTATCTCTTCCAACATGCTCATCGATTTCATCTTGCGCAATTTTCAATGCTTTTGGGTTGTTTAGCAGCAAAGATAAAGCCCAGGTTAGAGTCACGGTTGTTGTGTCTAAGCCTGCTGTTAATAGCGCCTACAAGATGATAATAATACCAATTAATCAAATGGTAATTGAACAGAAGAATATATTAATTCATATATCCAATTTCAAATTCTACAATGGAATTATATCTAGTTACCAAACATGAGGATTTGATGAT